>LYUA01001376.1:185251-200766 GCA_002093875.1 Calopteryx splendens | reverse complement strand
TAGCGAGCGAATTCTCGAATTCAAGTTATAGGGGCGACCCCTTTCTCGGTGCCGCCTGTTGCTTCACGGAGAAATCTGGCGTCCAGAAAGTATCCATGGCTTTATTGGAACTCTTAGGCTTATAATTCTTAGTTTAACATTTTCTACATGTTTCGTGAAGGAATAATTAATAATGCCATGCTATATTTATTTAACTGCGAAGAGAAAACTTTTATCGGCATTTATCTCTATCATCGTATAGACACAACCCATTGCGCCCCATTGGTAATTCGCAAGTAGCTTTCGTTCATAATTCACTCGGAACGAGTTGAAAGCGTTAAAAAAAACACCGATGCTTGTTTTCATTTGAACTTGAACTCGAAATAATTTGGCACCCAGAACTTGTCCAACTTACGAGAGAATGGAAGAGGTTTTAAAGGTAGTGACGATTCTTCTTGCAATTAACATAAAAATGTATTCATCGATTATTCGATGAAAATATTATGCTATAAAATATTATCGATGAAATTAAAATTTAATGTGTCCCTGTTGCTATCAATCCTCGGTCATTTTTTGAACTGATAATAAATTCATAGGTTCAATCATTCATCAATAAACTTACCTGTATATTCCATGTGCCTATCATGCATTAAGTATAAAGAACAAAGATTTAAAAATTTTATGGAATCGTGTAGCTTTATAGTTAGACTTAAAAACATGGTAAATAGTCTTTTACCGTATATTACTAAAATTGTGTCCTAAAATTAACCCTAAAACCCGTCATTAAGTTCTGTGTCAGAGGGTGGTAGGCCAGCATCCATTTGGGTAACTGGTGATTTTTAATTGGTGATCTGGTGGTTTGTTATTTTCGGATAGTTCGAAGTGTCGTTTCTGATGTTTGGTGTAGCTGTGATCACGAATTCTAAAAAGGAGGATTCCTTATTTGCTTGCCCGGCTGTCTTTTGCCTTGACTTCTCTTTGTGGTCTCACCTATCATATAATGTGGATCTAGAATTATGCCTTCTATGACAGCGTTAAACTCAAATGATTTGTATTAATCCACTATTTTAGGCCGTCATGTAATGGCTCCTAACACCGGTTTAATTGCAGTAATAGTGTGGAGCTTCTAGTTAGTTCGTTAATTTTTGTCATGAAAAGGACAGTTTATTTCTGTATCCTTTTCAGTTTAAAAAACCGACCCTTCCTTGCCAATTTCTAAATAGTCAACGTCAACGTCAATCAGAACAATATAACAATTATCCTTTACTTTTTAGTTCCATAATTTTCCCAATATTTTTTTAATGAAGCCAAGTTTCTTAAGTGCAGCTCCGTGGATATTTCTAGCGTCTTTTGCTTCATATTAGGTCCGAAGTTAGTATGGCTTCCAGGTACTGTACATGTTCAGAGGCTTGGCGTGTGTGAATGAGTTTGGTTCCCTATAAATGCATTAGTGATCATATAACCATCTATTTTCAATGTATAATAATATTGCAAACTGTATTCATAATTACAAATAGTTCAATTATTGGGTCCGTTAAGGTTTCTTTGCTAAGATGAGAGTTAAACCCGATACTACGACGAAACATAGAACCACGTATCATCGAAAGCCTTTAGCCTCGCTGAGATATTGACAAATCTCTCTTGCCCATTTGTTAACAAAGGTGAAAGTAGTGCAGAATTTTGAAAAAAGTGCACTTATACTGCTAATATTTGTGGTTATAGCAAGATATCTGAATGTATCATTATCGTATTATCTGTGGAAAATTAATCTCCACTTTCATTGTGAGTAGAATAGCTTTTCTTTGGAAATATTTTGTCCAGTATGAATCTCGTTTTGTTTTTTATAAAGTAGTCCGAATTAAGGAGATAACTTCTTTGGAGGCGCAAAATACTTAAAACTTCATTAAAAGACAATATAAGAAACTCATTGATTGACACAATTGACCTAATGAAAGTAAAATCCTTATTAAATAAAACATTTTTACTAGATCTTTGGATAGAAATCAATGTCAAGTTATTGTTATAACAACATTTTCAGTAAATCGAAGAAGAGATAAGGATTAATGAAGAATAATAACTGTGAAGAGATAATATATAAGTGAGATAAGTGTATAGATATATCGTTAAATATAAGTTGGGTTTAGGGAGTTATGAAAATAATCTTCAATGGATTTACCGGTGATAGAATGTTAAAGAAGTGGACATACATTGAAGTGGTACATATATTAAAGAAGGGGACTGCGCTGGTTTGATCATTTAAGAATAGATGAGAGTCAAAGCGCCAAAATAATACATAAGAGTAGAGCTAATATTATGTATGAAACAATGTATACATGAGAAAAAGGCGAAATAAGTATTTATGGGCAGAGAATTGTAAAGAAAATTGTTAAATGAGATTAAGTCCCTGATATAACTTATAATCAGCCTTTTTTTAACTCTGTCTGCCGCAAAAGGGATCTTCGTGTAAATAAATGGTTAAGAAATAAGAGTCCAAAGCGGTCTAAATAAAAATATTCTACGGACAAAAAATAAACATTATCGCTAATGCATGCAGTATTAATGAATTCATGCAAGTTTTCTTAACATTATAGTAAATAGTCTACATTTAATTTACTGTTCTCTAATCTCTATCTCATATGCAGTACATATAGATATTTCTCAGAATAATTCCGAATTAGATCTATTTAGAAATATTTTCCTCTATAATCCAATCTAATTCCCTCCCTTATCAAACACAATACTTTCATTTTTACCCACCAAAATTAACCTCAAACGTCCATAAATGTGGAAAATTCATCCGACTAGTCGTGTGTTCCCCTCCCAATTCCTACCACTCCTCAAAATTACCCCGTTCTACTCTCCTGCAGTGGGCAACTCTTCCCCATCCTCCCAGAATCTCCCCTTCACCTCTCCTTCCCTCTCCCTTTCCCAAAGCCCGCACGAAACCAACCCCAATCCGCCCACTTCCATCCGAACTGCCGACACTACCCCGGAGAAAATCATCCCCCTTAAGGCTCTCACTCTACCCCCTCCTACATTCTCCCCCTCCTCTTCCCCATACCTCCCCCCATCTCAAACACCCTGTCCACTTCCCCTCTCTATTTTCCAAAAACCCCACCCTCCGGCAACCACTTCCCTCCCCCTCGTCCCCAACTCCCACCCTCTCCGACGGCGCCCGCTCGATGCCCCTTCCCCTACCCCACACCACTGGCGCTGGATCCGAAGGGGAACACAAGAGTATTTTCCCAATGCAACGAGTGTTGCCGTGCAGAGAGGTGCTCCCTGCCCCATCAAGCGGCTCTTCTCAGGGTACGGCAGGCGTGATCCGGGGCGGCGAGGAGGGGAGAAGTTAGGGAGGATTTCCTTCACTGGGGGACGGAAGGGGATCGGGGAAGTTTAGGGGGATCGAGTAGGGAGGGGGTCGGTGGAGAGAGAGTTTGACGAGGTGGGAGGGTGTAGGTGCCGAGGACGGCTGCTGGCAGGAAGCGAGGCCTGACGGGTGTTCTATGGGGGGGTCTGCAAGGGAGCGACAGCACTGCCGCCGAGTGATCCTCTTCGGCGTCCTCCGAAGACGAGACCCCCGGCTGCAATCATCCTCTTCCGGTTGCAATCACCATCCATCGGCGCCTCGTTTGTGGGCGCTAGCCCGTCCATAAGATCCCGGCCGACCGCTGTGATGCGGATTTTGACGATGCAAGATGAAGATAAAGAGTAAGTAAGACGCGATGATGTCTGTGCGGAAATGTTGTGAAGACAGATATGTTGGTCATGCGGTTTGTTTATTTATCATATATTTTTCGACTTCCACCCAACACTGTTTTAAGTACCTTGATTAGGAACTAGGTCAAAAAGAAACAATCGTACATAGCTTGTATCTCAAATATTTCGCCCTGCATTCTCCATAGTATATCTGCCGTCAGGATACTTTAACGTTCAAAGTAAATAAACTGCGTGATTATTTTTCCTCGGGTGTATACTATTCCTTTATTTTTCGTCATAACGCATAAGAGTAAAAACTACCAATTCCTTCTCATTTGTTTTATTTCCCTCTCCTTCTAGCAATGGAGGAAACAGAGAAAATCTAATTTTAGATCCCCCCCTCTTATCTATTTACGATTTTTTTTCCTTCTCTCGTCTCTACAAAGCCTACACACCGCAAAGAGGATTATTTCGTTCCCGGGCTAACGACTAACTCCTATTGGAGTAACGAATTCCTCTTTCCCCGATAGGAGTATTAGGCAGGTGGTCATCATTAGTTCAAAATCCCCGAGCGATTAAACCCTGATTCCGTGGCTTTTTCACTGATTGTTGTAGGAGAAGAATAATTCTCCTTTTCCTGCTCCTTTTGATATAAAAAAATATATAAGTTCCTGGAATTAGCCTACTAGAGGACGTTTTCATATTCTCGTAACCTTCTAGCGAACTTTTTATCATTCTAGTCTGAATTTAGGTTTTAAGGTTATTCTTTCTTTGCTTCTCAAATATTCCCTCTAAATATAACATGAATAAAATTGTAGAATTTTAATTCCCGCTCTTTGGCATGTAAAATATGGACGCAGTGTCTTAAGTATACTTAGTAAAACAATATATTTTGCTTCCTTTCCTCTGATAGCTAAATTCCAAAATAGGTTCCCCGCTAACTGAACACCGTATTTTTATTAGCAATTTCAGTGCGTTTTTTATTATTTATTTTGCGTTACTAGTTAATTTTACTATTGCATTATCAATGATTTCTCCAATGGTTTGAATTTTCATTGAAACCTATTTTGATAGCTAAGAACATTTGTGATACCATCATTTTTGCATGAAATACTTTGCAAGACTTTAAAGTTTGATGCGTTTAGCACAAAATAAAACATCTTGTGCCAACCTTTGTCGAGAAAAAATCTGTTATAAAGTACTCAACTCCAGCCTATCCATAAGGAAACTTTTTAAATGCAATGGTTTCTTGAAATTTTATTCCATAATTCCAAATATTTAATACCATCACAAAAGTTATACCAATCTAAAATTTTTGGGACCAATTAGAATGGTTATTTAAATCATGTTGATCTTTAAACTTGACTAAATCATCGCCCATTCATCAGGTACTAAATCACATGCATTATTTTTAGTTCAATAAAATGTTTCTCTAAAATGATTATTCTTCAAAATTTTAATTATGTAAATTCAGTCTTATTCCTCAGAACAATGTTTATGCTCGTCATAGCAAAACGAATTACGTCATTGAGTTTTAAGCAATAATCCTTTTACGATTTAAGAAAAAGGAACTGGCCAGAGTCAACGGTGTGTACAGAGCACTCATCCACTGAGCGAGTCTCGAACCCGAAAACCGAGGAAGGTTTTAAAATAATTAAGGAGAATCATGATCAGTTATGATATGTGAATTTTATACGTTTCTTACACTGCATTAAGAAAAATATAGCGCTACAACTCGTATTTTGGAGAAATAAAAAAGGGCTTTTATCTCGTTCTGGGAAATGAAAATGTATTTACGACAACCCCATAGAACAAGACACCATAAATTATTTTAATAGTAAGCAATCAATGAATGCTCTTTAATGTACCTAAAAATGTGCGTCAATGGCAGGACTTCTGGTAGGTTCCTTCTTAGTTGAACCTTTAACAAACATAGGAATACTTGTCGATTGGAAAGAATACATTTCTGTCGCAGATGCTTATTAAATTAACGATTCAATTCTTGCTCCTCTATAGATCAAAATACCATAATATAGAACTAAAACAAAACGAAAGCTTACGGGGTACCTTTTCCTTCTATCAATTGACGTTTGCGACACCTATAGTAACCATGGTGGAAAAACTAAAGGCATAAATGCAAATATTGGCCATATTATTTAAAGTTATTCTCCCTAGTAAACGAAATAAGTTGGACTATTTTAAATTGCACACGAATTAAATGAAAGGACAGGTTCACATTTCTCACTCAAATGTAGGGTGAATGGAAAATATTATTTATGAGAGAAGGAGTTAGACCCCACTTTCACATCAGATGTATCTTCCGCTCATGCGGAAATATAATTCAATAGAAGTGGCGAAGTAAGTAAATCTATTCCTGATATAAGCCGAGGTGTACCTTTAACTATCTCGAGATCTGACCACATGTTACACTGAACATCCCAACAATTTCCTAACGGAGATCGATTTATAAAAGCATAGTTTTCCATCGAATACACTCATCCCTGAAAAATCCACACTCGGATCAAATGGTGGAAATTCACTGTTCCCCGCCACCTTTTCCCGAATCATCCTGGTACGGTCACACTCGCAGAACCACATTTAAAAAAACACTGAGAGCACACCTCTGAAAACTCCAAAACCTCTGTTATTCCCCGAAACATCCGACGGAATCACTTATGAAAATCACACCATGAAAATCATCAACTCGTACGGAAGCACTGGATTTCCAGGACAACTCCTTCGCCGGCCTTCCCCGCAACCCACAATTCATCTCGACACTTCGGGTGGCGGAATATGCCGAGCCGAGTCGAAGGTCCATTCACTGGATCCCCTTTCCTCCCCCTCAATGAAAACTCCGTCCTCGCCGATCTCACGAGACCCCTCGTCGCCAGGAATAAACGAACAAAAAGCACCGCGGGACACTAAAAAATTTCGACATATTTCCCCGTCTCTTTTTCAAAGTGTAGAGAACCTTTCGGGAACGGAACCGGTCTCGTAAATTAAATGCGATACCGAAATATATTCTTCAGGAACTTTCCACACCCCCGAGGCGGGCCGGCATAACAGCCTCACACGGCTCTCTGGGAGGATTTTTAGTGATTGGCGTCTCCGCAGGTGGCTCTACTGTGCCGATCGATAGAGACGGCGCCATTGAGTAAAGCATGTGGCTTTCCATTCATTGATTGTAGCCAAAGGTGCATTCATATGGGTGTAGTTCCAGTGGTGTAAATATATCGCATTATATTTTCACATTTGAAGCATTGATCGAGACGTGATTTTTTTAAATCACCCTCAGATTTTCAGTGTCATGTCGGTACTACGCACAGGCAGCGTTGCCAATCACGGCGGAACGCTCAAACGCACACAACAATTGCGCAGAGGTTCCGGAGGCTATTTGGAAAATTTTCATTCTTGTTCCCCTCTAAATCCTGAAAAAATATAAACCGAGGTATAGGTTACAAAATTTTCTATGCTTCATTCTTCCAATCCTCATTTTTCCTTCCCCGCAGCGTGTAAATTTGCTTTGTTTTCGAATTATGCATTAAATACCAAGTGATCGTCAACTTTTATTTCTATATCATTAATTAAGAATAAATTTACAGATTTGTTGAAATTCGATCAAATCAAATAATAATAACACGCGTATATAGTGTATTGCATTCATATATTTTCTTGATAAAATACGTAATAGAATACCTAGAATGAATCCTTCACATAAAACTTCGCACTCCTTGTTAACTTGCAGACAATATTTCCTTAAACTATTTTTCTTTCGCAGCTTTAGGGTTTAACATAAGTAGCATACATATTCTTATTTTCTTCGATAAAATGCTTACAAAATTGCATTTATGCATCAGTTAAAATACCTTATTTTTTAAGTATGGCAACAATTTTCCGTCCAAAAAAAACATTAATTTTGCCTACACAGGTGACGTGATGATGCTTTGTCTGATTTAAAACCAATTACCAGTTGATGTAATTTGACTTTTCTATTATTTAAAAACCCATTTTACTCTTAACCTCCTTTTACTTCCTACCTATATTTCCAATGATGTCACTTCTGAAGAAAAAAGTAACAAAAATAATTCTTTACCATTCTTAGCTGGCTATTAATGAATAAGCGTTTACTGATAACACATTTTACTTATTATATTTATTGATTATATCCTGATCCTTGCGGTATAAATAAGCAACTTTTTCAAATGCACATGAAGTAGTTTATCTCCGTATATTATTCGTAACATATTGTCTGCCATTTTGCGAACCATTTCAGCACCAAATATTTCCTGTATGCACTCATCTTAAGTCAAATTAGTCTTACTAGATGTTCAATAAAACAGTTAAAAAGTAAACTCTAAATTAACGGTAAATCTTATTTTTGTAAACTCACTTTTAACAGCGTTAATTAAACTTTTCTGCAGTATATAACCATAAATATTATGGCAGAATTAACAGTTTTAGAATTGATATAATTCTACAAGCTGTACACATGAGGGCCCATGTAATTCGGTTCCGTAAATTTGACTCTAATAATTACAATTTTCTTTTACTGCTAGTAACATAAATTCAATAGCCTGAACGTATGCATATTCATTAAACTAAAAATAGTGATTAGACGTAGATATGTTTATCAACTTTGTGATTTTTAATGCACTCTTAAGATGAACGAAAAATGTGTTAATCGAGCTAGTTGTCAAATAAATGTTAGGTGTAAATATTTGGCCAATTAATAAACATAATGATGACAGTTGATTTTTGTATAAATATATTCCTGGCTTCAGCATTAGTAGAATTGTTTCCTCCCTATATCTGCTAGACCGAACATAACTAAAGTAAATATTTTGTGTGTCCAACTTATAGCATTAAAGATACTCACGTTCAGTACCAAAAAGTGGATTTAAAAAGACCCAATTTACCCATGTTATAATCCTTAAAGCAATAAATAAAGTGAATATAATTATTTTCATTACACACATTAAAAAGTACTAACTATATTTCTTATCATTATCAATTATTCTGGAACACCACAAGTCATTTTAAAGGTCCAGCTGAAAGAGCTGAGGAGCATTAAATTTATTCAGATTTGGAAGGCTTTTATAGACATCTTAATTTTCACTACCATATTTCACAAGTAGTTTTATTCAAAGCGGAAACATATTCACATAAAATTTTACAGAATGTGAAAATTATTATTAGATTATTACTATATTTACTAGAAATGATCTATATTACCTTATGCATTTTGAAAAATGTTGACGGTATTTTTTCTCTCTTCCTTTTTTAATAAACAAAAAACAAAAATTGAATGTAAAATGTACTTTTAGTTATTATTTTTCATATATATTAAGACTTGGTTGGAAATAATGTGTAGAAATGCTTTTTATAAGCATTTTAATCACAGTTTACATACAATAAAATCTTAATATTGGGAGGAAATTCATCCACCACTAAGGCAACCTGAATGTGTTTTACTAAATATGTAATGGTTTTGGAAAATATATTTCAAGGTTTATTCATAGTCGTACATTTTTTTCATAGTCGTACCTTAACAGATATTATGCTCACATTCACATAAATTATGTAGGATAACACGTTTACCGAAGTACCAAGCTTATTGCTAAAATTTCTAGCGTTTTCATTATTCATTGGTGAAATATGAGATATTGAACTGTTACCTCTTATTTTGCTCATATTTAAAAAATCACAGAAAAAATGCTAGATAATTTTCATATGTTATTTTAATTTTTTATATTTTATGCGAATTTTTAATTGCTATTTCTTTATTCTAGCAGTTTTAAACAGATTTCCTGATTACGCTTTGAGCTGCCTTCATTGCTACAGCTATGAAATTGTCTTTTATTGTACTCAAGTTACAAAATTTATCCTAAAGAAATTTTAATATAAAGACGCCGTCATGAAGAAATTTATAAACCATTCAAAAAGGAGTGAACACTGATATAAAAGAATAACAACTTTGAAGGTAATATCTAGATTTTCTCCTGTGTATTCAGCATGGCAACTCAAATCACATAATAACTTTGTCTAATTACAACAAGGAACTAATATTTTGCACAACATATCATGAAATCAGCTAAATATATGAAATTTTTATGTTTGTATGATAGTTTTTAATCAGTTATGCTGAAAATTATGCGTTGTGTGGATAAATGGCATGAGAGCAAGTGGATGGATCTCTTTTCCTCAGTTAATTGGAAGACATTTATCAATCGTACTTTATGGCGTATAAGTAACGTCAAACATATTTTTCATATTTAATGTTTAGAGTAGCTTTTTAAATATAACTAAAATACATAATCATTTAATAGCATTTATCAAAATAACAGAGGATATTTTCAAGAAATATTTAAAAACGAAAACTATGAGGAGAAGGGTTTGGGTCTTGATTTAATCATACAGAGAAAGTATAACCATAGCTACCCTTCTGTATAATTTAATCAATGATGAAAATTAAAATTTTTATCACATGAGCTGAAGCTCTTAGTGAATTAACCGTCATTAGAAGCTTTAACTACCAAAATAGAGAGAAGACTACTCATGTGTGACAAATCTTCTCTGAAGCCAATTCAATGTGAACCATTTTCACCAGTATGTAAGATATGTAGCCAGTATCATTTGAGCAAACATCATTACTGTCTCGTTTTAATCCTAGTTATAGAACTTAATAACAATGATTGGCCTTTGATCGTCCAAGACTTAGATTTTGGAACTATTTTTGAATGAAAAGAAAAATATTCACCGCTCTGAACATTGTGCAAAAGAGGAAATTAGAAATACCAAAATATATCATATGAAATGTTACTATCAACGATATAACTTGTTTTCTTTACCTATATCTACATGGTACCCGGCAAACCACCGTTAATCAATATTTAAATATCACCGTTACTTTAATATAAGGTTCATTGTGATATTACACTAAAACATTTTAATATTATATTAAAATATTATGCTTTACTTGTTCATTCTCTTTTCTAAGGCATTAAATGCAACATTAAAGTTCGCTATCATACTCATACATTGTTTCATACATTCTCTCCTGTTCGTGAGACCTCTGATACTCCTCGTTACTTCCACCACATTCAGGCCTATTTTTTCGGTCTATTCCTTCCTATCAAACCATGTACATTTCTCTCAAGTTTACTCATGTTCTCTAATGTTTAACTTACCCATATGGTAAGTTTGTTGATTCGACTACCATCCATTCTCTCATCACTACCAAACCTGTGTATTATTCTTCCTTCTTACTTACCTCGATAATAGAATATGAAAAATGTACATATAAAGATTAGAAGCTCTTTTGGAACAGAAGACCACGAATGATATAATCTAAGATTGTGACAGTAGTAAAAGACGTATGCAAAGATAGGAGGAAATAAATAAAAAAAGCACTACTTCTGTCAAAGCCAATAATCAGGATTTTTAACGCATACCTTGCAAAAAAATGGCGTTAGGTGAAGGCACATATGCACAAATACATAAATGTACGTGACTTTGGCAGCAAGCGATGGATGCGAAAAACGAGGGGTTTAAAAATGTCCCGAAATACTTATAAAGTTTCCTTCTATTCCACGTTCAGTGATACAGAAAATTTCCCAAATGCATTATTTCACCTTCTGGACGAGTTGAAATATTTAAAAAAAATGGTGTTTCACGCGAGCGCCGTCTTCCCGTGTCCCGTGCGTACCACGGATGGAGTGAGCACGGTCTTCGATGCTAACCGTCGGCCGACGTGGATATCCTTCCAGAGGCCAGCCAAAATAATCCATCCCGGCCCCGGAGTCTCCTCATTCCCAGGTATTCGATGCGACTCCCGGTCTCTCCCTTCCCCACGCCTATCTCACGTGCCCGGAGATAGGGGAATATGGAAAGTAAATCGTTACTGCTGTCGCGGAGGTCGAACCTTGAACTCCCGCCTCGAAGGTCGGCCTTACCCGCGAGTTTTGGAAGGTCAATCTTTCGCTCTTGCGAGGTTTAAAGCATCGGTGACGTGCTCGTGAGAAAAGAGGAACGAGTTCGTCGGAGTTCCGATGGTCGTCGTGCCATAGCGATACTATGTGATCCAGGACCTGAAATTTTCTGGCAGAATATACCAGCTTTTGTCAATCTTGGCGTTAAAATTTAAAAAAATACTATACGAAGATTCTTACAGGTCATCTAATCTCGAAACTTTGAAAAACTCTAAGTAGTGACTTTTAGATCTTGATTTTAGAAAAGGGAATAATCCCTCAAACACGTTTGTCGATTAATACTACCAGAATAAATCAGGGGAATAAATCGTATTACTAAGATGTAATTTTGAGCACCAATATTAATAATTATGAGCAACTATATAAGTGAAGAAAAGTAGCATTCATTACTACCCCTACCACATACTCTCAGAATTGCTTTCAGGGTATGATGCATTGTAAAACGTAGGCGTCGTGATAGCTCATTGGGTAGAGCATTGGGCATCTGGATTCCAATTCCAGGTAATGCATTTGGTCAACTCCATCTACAATTCAGGCGGTGCCATATTGTGGCTACTGGAACTTCATGAAAAATAAAACTGTATCCCCTCTACTATGGATGTGGGAATTTCACACATCTTAAGGCTTAGAATTATTTTTGGGTGAGCTATTTCCTTTCCTTATTCATAACCGACCTTCACATCTTTTGTAAGTGGAAATTGGTCGCCAGTATACACAACCACCTACACCTTCGCAGTAAATAGTAATATTTGGTGAGTTGTCTTAAGTTTTAAAGAAGGGAATATAGGCGAATAGGCGAGTTCTTTGAAATAACCTCCCACGATCTCATAATGTTAAACTGGATTTTTTACCTAATGGTTTTTTATGGAATTTACTAGGGTACTGTTTGGAATGTGATTCTACTGTGACCTTTGTCAGACCTTCAGTGCTCATTAGGTATAATTTTCTATTTTTGTTGAGGGCAAATTACCATTAATACAGGAAAATATTTAAAAATTGGGAAAAATATTGTGAATATTTCCTCGCCCTTGAATAAACATTCTGTGGATAGATATGAGGATGTAAAATTATCAAATATTGATACGTAAACCAATTCATTCAGCTTAATGTCTATTTAATTTTCCGCTACAATTAATTATCCTACTCCATATTACATTATTTTTGTGTCGGTTTCGTGATATTAACCTTTTTTAAGTTTCAAAGTTTGATAATTTTGCTCAGAGGGAAATCCAAAGAGATAGCGCGAGGTTTTTCAGCCGATGTCATGACTCAATAAATAAAAACCGAGTATATGAACTTAAAATGGTTGTATGCCTAAAGTAATGTTCCCCATGATAGAGAATGTATAAGTTTAATGCATGTATTGGCCTCAACATCCATAGTGCTTATCAGGAGACTCGCAAGGATTCCATAGGAATGTTGGCTACTCATATATCATTTTATTCTATTAACCATCTGTTAACAAAATTCAATATTCGTGATTATAGAATGAGTGTCTTAAAAACATCCGTTTATTGCTCTTCTTAGCTTTGTTGTAATGTTTTATCCTTATAGTTGATAGCTTGAATTAAAGTTTCGGCTCAGGCGTTATTTATTATGTAATGGGAAAAACTCGACTTAAAATAAAGGTAGACATGTAGAAGAATAGCTTAAAGATTCTTTCTTTCTTTGGAACTAATTACGAAGTCGATGCCAGAGTAATAATCATATAAACCTTCCACGAAGCAATGAATAAGTGTATGCCCTTTAGACTAAACCAACCATTAACCAAGTCTTATTTCTCCTTATTTCTCAGTTAGCAGGATCACGATTGAAGCCTTGGAATTTCTATTCTGGTGTTTTACTCCTAAATTTCTCTCTCTCTCTCTCAAACATTAACTGACTTCCATATCTCTCATGAATATTTATCACCCGACGCTGAATCCATTCGCAGATTAACATTCGCAGATTCGCATTATTAATTGTATAAACAACAAAGTCAACAGATAAATTGTTGTTAATATCTTTGTACCGCTGTTAAATGGAATGACAACATAGGTACACTAGCAAACAAGCAAACAAATATGGCAAGACTCATTCAAACGTTTGCTCTGGACCATATAACATTCGTGTATTTCCAGATGAAATCAACGTTCTATGCAATTCGGTGGAAGATTAAAGCATCTAAGTACCCGTTAAAATTGGCTGTTATTAGAGCTACCATATTTAAATAAGTTGACGTTGGGCTTCGTTTATTACTACGCAGCTAAGTCTAGACGTTAAAAAACTTAAGCAGATTTAAATCATGAAATGTAGATAATTGTAGACGAGCAAACGTAACCTTCAGAAAATTATATAGTAATATTTCGCATTCATTATAATAAATCGGCCACGAGAATATTGCATGAATTTACATAAATAAACAACAGATGTTATTATGTCTCAGGTGAATGTTACATTTTTTAATTCAGCACTCTAATCCCGGGCAGTAATGCTGGCTGAAAGCTCAATAGATTTACAGGGAGCCCCACTGGATAGATTCAGTGAGGTATCAGAGCGAATGCCATTGAGAGTAATTACGTAAAAAAGGGAAGAATCTCATTTTGACATGGACAATAGAAACCATGAATACATTGTGAGCGTGAAAGGTAAAATAATTGAACAATTGGATAATTATGTGTATTTTGCGACGATGTTTGTAAAAGATGGGAGGATAAATAAAGAGATTAAAAGAATAAGTATTCCTTCAGGAATTTTGTTGATAGTATGTTGAGTGTATCTCGAAATGAATATTTGCCAGAGTCAGCAAAAACGTCAGTGCATAACTGAGTGCTCCTCGCCGTATTATTTTATGAGTAAAAATTTGTTTGGTCAGGTTAATCGCAAACGACTAAGTTAAGGGCAAAAGTCAGGTTAAAGCAAAGTGCCACATGAGGTGGACATCATGTTATTGAGAAGTGTTTTGAGGTAAAATCGGTAGAGATAAGGTAAGAAATGAAAGGATTGTGAAAATACAAAATTTTTATGCACCAGTATTAGGCATGTATGAAATTTATTGTCTACACTAGTTTTTAACGAGGAGAAAATGAATGTTTCAAGGCATATTTCTTCTTGATTGAACATTTTTTTGCGGTTCCAGTACGTGGTTATGCATTCCGTTGCCATCAATTTATGGTAACTGATGGAGAAATATCAGCTTGAAGGCATGCATCAATCCAACTTATAATAAAAGCGATTAGGTGCGTACACTTCAACTATTGTATTCACCTTCATTATTACTGAGCTGATTTGGTAAATGCTTAAAGTTTATTCTTCTTTTTTAGTCACCATTTATTAGAGCACATTCGCGCGTACGATGAAGTCGGAGCTCAATTCTTAGTGAGATGCGATCTCTTTTCTTTCAAATTCAGACCATATCAAGCTCCTGGGATATGTGTATGCCACATTGGATGGAAACTTATGAATTAATCACATGTACCTACTCAATTTCATTATCGTATGTTGTTGGAAGCACTCGATTAAGCAGTAAAGAAAGTTTCCTTTTGTAATACTTTTTCTAAAAAATTAGGTATTTAGACATATATTATGCTATAAAGATTACAACGATAAAGCTTTAAAAACTGATCAGCTTAATAAATATGTGAAAAAATAACTTCTTGTGATTTTTCGAGCGTCAATATTTATTCTTTTAAACTCAACTTTTCTCTTCCAATGACGGAGCTCTCTCCAGGACTGTGATAGGAGCTAATTCATGTATATTTCTCTAAGTCATCAGTGGTTATGTGGGGGAGAGGAGAGGATAAATTTCGAGGTAATAAGGTTCTCGAAGCGACTGAGTCTTACAGTGTGTCCTTGGTGTCGTGTGGGGAG
>LYUA01001375.1:57495-68171 GCA_002093875.1 Calopteryx splendens | reverse complement strand
TTTTCACTTCCACCCCCGCCCCCCGCCCCATCCCCCCATCCCCCACGTTGGCTTGCGAAATGAGGATGGCATCACTTCATGATTTGCTAGGGTCGGAATCTCGATTCACTCCCTTAGCTTCCGTTCCTCACCTTTCTTCCAAGGCAAACCGGCATTTCGCATGCACCAGCGAAATGGAAATTAAAGGCCATTCCAGTGTTAATTTTACGACTTTCTGTGGTCATGATAGCAAAGACAAATGAACCTCGACTTTTGCTTCCGCCAATGCGGTATTCTAGCGGATGGGTTTTTTTCCTCGGGAGTTCTCTCTAGGATATTTTATGACGCTCAACCTAAAGATGAATCATGTTTCTTCTCGATCCCAATTAATCGCGAAGTACCGGCGGAAAGTTTCGGTATGGCTCGCTTAATGGGGATCGTGGTTTTTTTTCTGCATAATGACGCGTGAAATCATTTAATTGAACCAATTAAATTATTAATGATTGAATTTTTGTGAATATGATTCCCCTTAATGCGTGCTAAAATGCGTTAAAGTAAATCCTTAAACTCAAAATAAATGCTATGATTAATATTAAATATATTTGATATAATCCAAGCGTATCGAAGATGTAGTTAGAAGGATAAATTTGAAGGAAGGATAGAGTAAAATAACCTAGGGAGTTGCTTTCTTCTTAAACGTGGTACCCTGCAAGAATATCACACTATGGTGTATGGCAAAGGGAAAATTGAAAAGGAAATAGTTTATGCAAATAAAACCTTTTAATTATGTATATCCGCTAGTAAATAAGCGATCTATTTATATATATAGCTACTGAAATCATTCCGAGAGGGGTGATTGATCTTTTCGGCAAATTATGAAAATACTCAGTCATTATTATTTGAGTTATAAATATACATAAAAATGTTGAGGATTTTGACGTGTTCATCAACCTGGGATATGAGCTATTTTAACTTTTTTACTTCAACTGTTGAATACAAAGAAAGAAAACAGGTATAGCAAAATTATCGCCAATTACAAAGTATGTAAGAGATGTTTATGTGCCTACTGAAGGAGTAATGTTTTTTGTGGAATAATAATTATATTATAGGTAAGGAAACTGCTTCCCATCGTTGTATTGTGAAAATTGTAGGGTTCAGATTCCCCAGGAACTATCTTTCTCTTCTTACCCCCTAGAATTCATTACTATCCCATTATTATGCCAGTTAGCTCTATCATAAGAGTATTGATGCATATGCAAATTATTTCAACCATCCAAAATTGTAAATCAAAGTATTCTCTTAGAATGCAATTAAAGTTAGAGAAAGAATTTTATCCGGCAGAATAACCTTATGGGAAGAGTTCTTCTCAGTGGCAGTATGAGAAGCGGAAGTCTTTTTTCTTTTCCTTATCCTTGGGCCATGTGTTGGTGCACAGTTTCCCTAAGCGTTTAGTTTGACAGTGCATTAAGCAACCATTTCGCCCTCGAGAGCTATCTTCTCGAAAGATACCTCTGTGTTCGGAGAGCACGACCATTAAGTCCAAATGAGCAGATTTATCGTCCCATGATCATCACTTTACGTGATCATCACTGCCTTTGATTTATGGTGTAGGTTTACGTATTATAACGCGTTTTAGTGATTAACGGAAAAGGGAAAGAGAGAGGAAGGCGAGAAGGATTTTAACGTGCTATTAGATATTGTGCCGGTTATCATTTCCCTGGTAAACTCCTCAAGTCCTTATCTCGACAATGCAAGACTAAGTGATTCACCTAATGTAGCATTAGGAGTGGAAAAAATCTGTTTTTCCACATTTTTTCAAACAAATGGAAGCTTTAATCGTGTGCGTTCCTAACTTCCTAGAATTCCGGAAATGGCCTCCAGACTGCTGCAAATATTCTCTCTTCTCCGTTCCTCATTTTCTAGTCACTCTCCTGCTTGCGTTCTTGATTCTAGGTAATATTTTTCAGATATTTGAGCCTCTCATGTAATTAGAAACTTATGAATGCTTTGAGCTATTGTAAGTCTTAAGTTTATTTATATTTGAGCAATAATGTGTACGTCTAGTTTTTTAGCAACCATGGAAACTATAATTATGAAATATTTGGAGGAATCCAGAATTGCACAAGCAAACTGAAAAATCTAAAAAAAAACATACCAAAAATCGGAGTTTACCAACTATTTGCTCAGCTGCAAAACTAATTTTATATTATGAAAATACGTGACGATTAATTTTACGATTTAGAAATGGCAGAAGGCAGAAATACTTTATAAAACTAAATAGGGTTTCGTGGAACACTGCCTGCGAATTTCACTTACATTTTAGAGTTGTAAAATTTTAAAGCGTTTGGGTGCTATATTTTCACTCCAATGAATTTGAAAAATTCGTAAAATATTCATCTGGGAGAATTAAGTTCTGGTCTGCAATACCTGAACAAATCAGAAAAATTTTAAAGGTTTGTAGACATCCTGAAAACTTGCAGAAGTGCATGCATCTCCTAGTCAACGATCCTGATTTTCATTAGTCAAAATGTATGATTATACATTTTGACAAATGGAATACATTTTATTTATCGTGAGTAATTTTAATCTGAACCCAGCGATGGACGAGGAAATTGCAATTTTATAACAGGATCCTTTTGAATACCGGCATTCCCTGTCTAAATTCCTCCATAGTTGGATAATATATGTTTCGACGCACTTACGATGCTTATGGAAGCCAGAAACGGGAACGATCTTGCTAGACATTTTCGATCACATGTAAAGAATGAGTTAAAACTGTGACTATATTGGCCTCCTGATTATTACTCAAATTTAGCGTCACTTCTCTAACGCTTCCTCCAACCGAAAATATGGTGGGGATAGCCCTTCTTTTCCTGACTCATAAATCATTTTTTTTAAACAACCAGAAACATCTTATCTTACTATCCTATACTCTCTCATGCAGTACGTACAGCGTAGTTATGTATCTCGAACGTGGAATCTTTTATCTATTAGCTCGGAGAACTTTCAGCTAATTGAATTATCAAGCCAAGTAAATGATAAATCAAAAATGATGATTCATGCTGGATGAGGTGGAACAGTAAATGTAGATTTAAAAAAACAATTTATATATCCACTATTTAAAAACTCGTATAACCTCCGACCTAGGTTTCAACGTGATGCGTCCTCAATAGGTAACCTTATGAACGTATCACGTTGAAACCTAGGCCTGAGATTATGGGTTTTCAAATAGTGGAAAATTGCTTTTATTTTAAAAGTCTTCAGGGAATAATATATAATAAATCATGCATAAACTAATTTCAAAGGGTGATTTAATAAGTAATCAGCATTTTTTGAAAGCTTTACTATTTTCATACATGACTTCTTAAAGTTGTATTTTTCTACATTGGAGGATGTCATTTCGAACGATGTTGGATTAGAACGATGTGACATGCATCCTGACTTGTCAAACCAAGGCTTTAACTATTGTTTTGTGTTTATCCCTAAAAAAAGAATTTAGCAAGGTATTACTCAGTAATTATTTCTAACGATAAATGATTAGTTTTTGGTCAATGGAGGACACTTTAATCAAAAGACTTAGAATGGTATTTATTCTTTGGTAACTAGAGTATTTTATAGAATGGTATTAAAACGCTTTTTTCATAGTTAAGTGCCTTCTGCTCAATCACAAATATAAATTATATGTTTTCAATAAATTTAAATTTGTTTCAACAAAAAAGGCTTTCAAAAATAGGATAGCAAGTAATGATAGAGCAGGTATTAGATAATTTCTAATAGACGGAAGCACTTGAATGACTCTTCATAAGCCCAAATTTTGATCAATCCATGAAATTAGATATCACGTTGAATCTATAAATTCCCAACTTTATATAAATATTGCATATGATTATTTCTTTAAGTCGTGTGTTCGGCGTCCTTCAAGTACCTATAGGTTCTAAGTTATTCTCTAATGGTGATCACTGAATTGCAATACCCAAATCTAAATTATGTAGCTGCGTTTTATACTTGCGTCACATTATTATTTTATTATATTCAAGACCTGACAACTCTCTGTTGAAGGTAAATAAATTCTCAGTGATTGTAATAAAAACCTCTGAACCTTTTTTTAGCCATTCGGTGCATTTCATTCGCCCTTGTTTTTCCGAAAGGATTGAATGACTTGGCAGCAACGGCTCCATGAATTGCGTCTCCGCCACGACATAGACTGACATTAATTTCAAGCATTTCCACGGGTACACTTTGAAAGGCGGACGTTTTTATAAAGGGACTTTTTTCGTGGGGGGTTAAACTGACGATCAATCCACGTCACTGAACAGAATTATCCTGCTCTACCAAAGCCCCGAACAGTGGCCTGCAGGAGACATGGAAGAGTCCTAGCAAAAAGAGGAAATGAATGCTAGGAAAACTGTGAAAACGCCCATTCTTCTCTTCGTATCATTTAAGTTATTTCTCGCTCTCCTTCCCTCATTATTCTCCCCCTGCCCTTAGCAAAACGCGGCGATTTCCGTTGGTGAATTGCAATCTTTGATTTCGAGCTATTACTTCGTTAAGAAACCACTGTTGGTTACTCTTTGCATATATGACTTAATCTAATATAGAAATACCTTCTGTGGGAGGTTAATATAAACACGAAGGGAATAACACTAACTCAGCATCATATTGAGAGTTGGGTCCACAGATATAAATTAAGGAAAATTATTTGCGGTACTGACGAGTTTCAGAATCTTTTTTGTCTCATCAACTTCCTTTCAAGTTTAGAACTCTAAAAATAATATTGAATACAAAATTGTCAAAGAATGCATTTTTCAATTAATTTTAATTTTTTTTAATAAAGGTACTGTGTCACGTTTTCTCTTAATTATTGTAATAATCAGCATGAATTCACTATGTGTTTTATCTTCTAAATTATTATCATTATCATATAGTTCTCTTTGTTCCTTATCCTGTGGGATTAAAATCACTTTTTATTCTATTTTCATAGTCTTTTAGAATCACTATGTAAGTAATGAACTTTTATGTAAGTAATGACCTAATCACGAGAAATCTTTACATTATTGCACTAGTCTTTTTCTCTACTACCTCCGTCGCTAATAATTGTGTAAGCAGCATCACACTTCATTACCAGTCATCTCGGCACTTTATATTCTAGGCGTTGCAAAAAAACACTAACTAGAGCATAACCAGGAGTTTTGATGATTTCGACATCAGTTAACCTTCACGAATGCCTTCCGAGTTACCGCAAAATTTCTTGAACGCAAAATTTGTTAATAATCGATTAAATCAATTCTTGTAGGTGTTTGGTCTCTCTCTCTCCAGCTTCAATAATCTTGGGAAGAAATTCAGCCGTTACTGTTAGGTGTGCGTGGGAACACACCGCATGCAATGATATTTCTCCTTGTTCCGACACCCATCAACAGGGAGGTTTAGGAGGGAGATTTGGAGGGGTGTGTGAAATGATGTCCGGGGTTATGCCAAGAGGTTTCACAAAATTCACTCCACTTTAGTATGGACGTGAGGCAGAGACCAATAGTACAATAGAGAAGTATTTCTTAAACAAATTGTGAATAAAACGTCGGAAAATAGTGACGATGTAAAATATCCTTTAATTGAGTTTCATCAGGACTTAATGCTTAAGATATGTAAATATATTATAAATGATCTTTTAGAAGTGTCCAGTTGTGGTACCAACAATATGGAACCGTAAAAGAAGCATGCTTCTGTTTTATTAATTTCTCATCGATGGACGACATCTTATCACACCTGAGAGTAATTCCCTTTGTGCGGTGCATGAGCCTCCTTTAGGAATGTTGTGTCATTCTTTTGGTGCATCCCTGGTGTGACCTCACCCCCTGCCACACACCCAAAGTGGCGGCTTTCAGGTTATTATGTAGATGGAGAAAAAAAGGAGGGCGGAAAACACTTTCCTCTGACTCAGGATACTTTTTTTTCCTTCTCATAAAGAGCCCCTACATCCTCTTTACTTATCAACGGCTAATCAAATAGTATACTGGTGCTACCTGTTTAGCACGCACGCTAAAAACTTCTGAATGGAATGATTCGGAGAATTTCAATTTATCTTTCTTGCTGTAATAGTTTAGTTACATAATTTACTTTTTCGTACGCGTTCGTTTAGTAAAATGCACGTATTACCATTTGCATTGAAAAATATTACCCGGCGGGCAATGGCAGATTAGCTGGCAATGACATTAACTAATATTCAATGATTCAGTAGTTATTATTTTATAGAAAACATTTACGTTGTACCGAGTTTTACAGCTGCATTTCCCAACCTTGTATGTGTTGGTTATGTTAAAATTCCAAGATTAAGAGTAAAAATCGTCCAAATTTAAATGAATCAGAAAGTCTGTTTTAGTGTTTGCATAATTAACATAGTTAACATAATTAACATCAAATATAACTCGAAAAGTTTTGCTATTTTTTTCATAGGGTGAAAAAGAGGAATTTATATTTTATTGTTTCACGATGTCCACAGGAAATAACATGAAACTTGGAGCGAATGCTATATAGCTGACATCTTTTCAATTTCCTTAGAAGATACTGCATTTTAACAGAAAATTACATTTTTTCTGAGTGTAAAGGTCATTTATAGCTTAGTAATTGAATCGCAGTAATTGACAGCATATCATGACCAATGCGTTCCTATGTTCTGAGTTCAATCGGATGTGAGGAACGGGACACATTAAATCAAGCCAATTATCTCACAAAGTCTAAATAAACGAATGCTAAAAACGTCTTCCTGCCTTTTATACCTTTCGCGTTTTTTTATTCAAAGAGTAAAAGCAATTATTAACCATGTACTATGAATTTAGAGAAAAAAAACATCTAACAAGCGACACGCAGGTGCTACTTCAAATACACTGATATATAGGTCTATTTTAGATGTCATTTTTAATTATTCCTTTAATTTTCATTACTGTAACGATTCTTTTTTCCCTTTATGTAGCGTCCTCTTTAGATAGTGTCCGGAGCACAAAAGGTATACTAATGTTTCCGTCCCTGCTAAATGAACTCATCTATTCTCAATCAATCCATTTAGATGTATTATTCATCAGCTGTCCCGTTTCTTACATATATTGCCCTCCATCTATGCAACAGGAAATTGATCAATTGATATGTAATACGCAGCTGTATCGATCGCTACTCCTTTCGTTGTTTCAGGACGTGATACATCCTCATATTTGAGCAATTATGAACTGTTCATTTTCGAGATTACTTCAAACAAACATGTTTTTAACGTTTTCAACTATTCTTTACGCTTGGTATTGTCATATTCTTTTACTACTTGAGCACAGCGATGATTCCAGTTGGAAATATCTTTTTGACGTATTGAACATATTATATATTAATACTTTGGTTTTTTCCCACATTGATACAGCAATGTAATCGCAGCAATATATTTCTAAAAACTCTTCATTCATTCAAATATTATTATAGATTGATCGGTTATTATTACGTATCTGATATCAAATAAGCCTGCATCATATCCTGCCCTAAACGCACAGGATAATAATTATAAATAAGGTCTATTTTTCAAATATTTGCTAATAAGAGATTTTTATTAATTACTACATATTTCATCACAATGGATCCAATGATCTAATGATTAGCAAATATATAAATATATATTTCCTCCCGTCCCTCGCTCTAGTCGGTTGAGTAACGTGATTTCGGCAGCTAATGAGCTTTTCGCGAGTCAATTCCACTGAGGACATGAATGCTTTGTTGGGACATACTGGATTATTCTGATCTTAGTCGACGTACCACGTTATCTTATATCTTCCTTCACATTTGAAACCAAATAAAAATCATTTTCTGATGTTTTCACCAGGAACGAATGAAATGAAA
This sequence comes from Calopteryx splendens, assembly GCA_002093875.1. Classification (NCBI taxonomy): domain Eukaryota; kingdom Metazoa; phylum Arthropoda; class Insecta; order Odonata; family Calopterygidae; genus Calopteryx; species Calopteryx splendens. The sequence goes on along the minus strand of LYUA01001375.1, from coordinate 60,326 downwards.
TAGTTTTTATTTAAACTAATACTTTATTTTTAACTTTCAATTAATCAATTATTCCCTTTGTTTGTAATCATAGCTTGGATTTAAATTAAAAGCGTTTTATCCATAATGTATCAAATTATGCATTTTGGTCCCGTAGAATATGATATAGATGAGAATCTTCAGAGAACGCCGTTAAATATATTTGATCAATATAAAATGTCATTCAAATAATTCATTATGTTGCTATTCATGTTTAACAACTTTTTCCTTTCCAAATATTTTTTTATCAAAAATTTCAATTTTTATGTCTAGTGACATCTAGTGCCTACTTTGTCTTCCTTTTACTTCATATATTAAATTGTACATTTTTCTTGTTGCCATTCTTGAAAAGAATTAAAATATTAAAATACTTTGATGCCAGCCTTATACACTGCTCTGCCTTTTGTTTAGTGGATCAAGGTTTGAATAGGTTTTCATCGCTTTTCATCCGAAATCAGAAACTAATTTGCTCTTTTGGGGAAAATAATTATCCAATGCGTGATAATCTTATTGTAAAGGAAATCATTTCGTTTGATACTTCTCTATTATTTAATCAAAGAGCGATTACCTTCTTTCTTAACGTTTGATAAAATCTATGTAAAAGGTACTACTTCAAACGAATTTTGGAAGCGGAGGAGTGTATATGGGCTAAAGAAGCATTGAAAATTGAATGATATTATTTGAATAAGATGATTTTATTTCAATTTTGTTTCCTTAAAACATCTCTTAGTACATTTTTTTTGAAAAACAATTTTCGTCTATCATATTGCTTTCTTAAAGAAAGTCAAGTTCATCTCTATTGGGATTCTTTCAAGAGACTTTTGTTTTAAAATAGCATGCAAAATATTAATAGAATGAAAAATATGACTGTTCTGTTAAATCTTATTAGATTCATAAATGTAATACGTACTTTTATTTGTAAAAAATCATTTTTTATTAAGTTGCAAATCATTGTTGCGTTCATTACGTAAACTCAATATTTCCCTTTAAGCTCTTTCATTTGTCTAACGTATTCCCTGCTGTGATTGAGCTAAGTTAGAGAAATCACTCTTAAGTTCCATGGGGGGCATGCGATTATTTTAAGAAAATATTTTCAATGTTTCTTTTAATATTATTGTACTAAAATGAGATAACACGTCACCCCATAATACTAATGGGAACTTCACAAATTATTACTAAAATAAAATTCTCTAGGCATTAATCGGAAATTATGTAATGCATTCATGTATTTTCTCATTGCATTACCTTCGATGATTTAACTTCGGACTCTCCTTTATCTCTCTCATAAATATGGATTTTAATAGGTTTTCCCTCTTCCGGTATCCCATTCAATGCATTTCAATATATTAGTTTGAATTGAAATGAATTTCATTCCTAGCATACTCCCCTTTGTATGAATCCCATCCCATTTATTCTCATTTATCGTTGAAACCACTCTCCACTGGTATTATTTTCATCGTTTCATATCCTCCTCCTAGTTCGTCCCTTTAGTACGAGTCTTTTGTCTCCCGCATTTGCCCGTAGGATCTAAAGAGGATCCCAGCGCTTTGCTTGCCACTTTTTCTCCTCATGAGTCCTTTGAAACTCCAAGAATTCACTCCTTATAACCTCCGTTACATTCGCCTGCTTTTACCCCAAACCAGGGCATCGTTTTGCAATTCCAGACTCACAAACCCATAGCCCATCCTCCCCCCTCCCCTGCGCGAGCCCAAAATGTCCCATGCTATTGCCTGCCTTAACACCACCTCCCGGCAGCACAAACCTTCGAACCTCCCTCTTCCCCCGTGTCAGGGTGCTTCGAATGTGACAGCCTCTGACGACAATTTGGCTTGCGATATTGGCTCTTCGTTCGTCGTTTCCTCCTATTCTCCGATTCCTTCCCCTCCTACACCATTTATCTTCGGCTCGTATGTTTTGAAGTGTGCTAGGGAGGGGTAAAGGAAGAGGGTGGGGGGCTTTGAAGAGAGGCGGAACAACAAGCACTTTCGAAAATCCCCCTCTGGAATCCCCCTTCATCAATGCGATGCCTTCATTCCTCCCACCTCCTTTCCGAATCAGCGTAACCTCCCTCTATTCCCCTTACGCCCTGTCTCTCAATTCTCCATACCCTAAAAGCTCTTTTCTTCCCCCATCTACGTGGCTAATTCTCATTTTTTTAACCTGTTTTCCTCCAGTTCCATATCGAAGCTATGCATACCCTATTGCTGTATAATATTTCTTATGTCTTTGATTCTTGAGTTGACGTAACCTTACGCCTCAAGCCCAGGTCCAGGCTATCTGTTTGTGCTTCTAAATCTTGGTGGCATAATTAACCATTCGTTAAGAAATCATGCTGAAATAAACAATTTTTAAGAATCCTAGTTGGAATTTTTCTTAGCATTTTTTTAGTAAGATAGAATGATGACGCGGTTTATATCCTTGTATACTTAAATTTTCCTTTATTTTCATCCAAGTAAAATTTTATTTTCATTCAAATAATATGGAATTTCTTACTCATGAATAAAGATTTCAAATTCACAAATATAAACATAGACATTTCAATAATCAATGTAATTATAAAAATATTTAATTATATACTGGCCTATTTCTGCAAATATAATCACCGCGATCAACTCGAAAATCAGATATCAGAGCTGTCATTCACATATTTAGTTCCAGAAAATGACTACCCATATATTTCTTCAAAAAAGTTTTTCTCTTTGCCTTATCTTCTCGTATTGAAAGCTAGCTCACCGTCATTCATCTTCCTTTCCCTTACTTCCACTCAGTAGTTTATGTCGCTAAGAAACGTATTCTTCTGAAGCTAATGGTTC
>LYUA01001374.1:313971-329457 GCA_002093875.1 Calopteryx splendens | reverse complement strand
AAAACCAAGTTACTTTGTCTTTAATTATGAAGCAATTCCACAAAGTGACAACCGAAACCATTAATTATAAAAAATAAAAACCCATAATAAAGGCATTTTTTTACATTTTTAGAACGCGAGGGCGAACAGAGTGTATCCAATTTAGCTACGCATAGAATAAAAGTGAGTAAAGTAAAACCAATTTCCTGTAAATTTCCTAGTAAAAACAATAGCTTTGTGCAATCACTTACTGTTTTAGCACTAAGTAATAATTGTTTGATGACTGATAGGCAACCTCCGCAAACACTCATTGAGTGCGGTGGATTATGCTAGTGGTTGGGTGGGGGCTACAAATTTAGAAGAGATTATATTAGTTTAAAATATGGCCAAATAGAAGTGGATATCTATTTACCTTGAAGTTACTATTAAATAATTTATTCGACGGTGAAATTTTGAGTAAACCCTCTAAATGTGTATCAAAATAAATTGGACATATTTGGGCGCCCAATAGTTCATCTGTATTCCACGGAAACGGGGGATAACGGTGGTGGAAATAATTCGGATAATATTCAAACACAGTACAGGCGTATTAAAAATCGCTAAGCATGTGATTTATATCCTTATCTAACGACGGGTGGATTTTTTTTGTTTGAAAATACCGCTATCTCCCACCTCTATTGCCTGACCTAATTTTAATCTAGTTTTTAATTTACTCCTGCATAAATTACAGATTAACTCAGACGCAACTTGAATTTATTTTAGCCTGAAAACGAATTTTATTTAAATGATCTTTTTTCCAGCATGACAATCTTTCAAAACCCTACAAATCCTTGAGTGAAAATCCTTATACTTACATATTGACAAGATATATTTTAAATGAATCTTAGCTAGCACAAAAACACAGAATTTTATGATATCATGTACCTACTAAGTGAGGACCATTTTCACTACAGTGGTAATGATAATTTTTATTTGATTGTACTGATAGTGGGGCTCGAATTCCACGATGAGCTTCATCCTAAATAAGTACCTACAGGACTATAACAATGACTCTGAGGCAGAATTCGAAACAATTATTTTTAAGTTACCCTTCGATTTGGGTATTCACCTAGCCAACAGCCAACTTAATTAACCAAACTATTTTAACGTTTACTTCACACTCTCGGGGCTTCTGGTATATTTCTCGGCTCTCCCCTCCTATCCTTAACCTTGAAATAGATTGGATTCCTAAACACGAGTGCCTGCATTTCTTCTATCTCTAGCAATTTTTATTGCAGGAATTATCACTCATGTTGAATGCATGGGCATCTGCTGTCTATCCTCATGATAACTATTTGTCATTGCGTTTCCCTTAACAGTGAAGTTTTACGCATTATTCAGCTTACTATGCCATTCACATAAATCGAATGTCATCCTAAGGGACTTCTTTCCTCGGGCGGGCACCAAGATAAATTTAATTACCAACTTCTTTTTTTCCCTCTTCTTGGATCGTCACATTCCGGTTTCAAATACGTATCGTACTCATGTTCCTTTGCTTAATGTGCGTTGACACACAAATTCCTCAGAAAGAACTCGTAATCTACTTTTCGCTAAGAAATGCACGAAGCAAAATTGTTCGCGCGTGATGCAATAGTGTGGCGTTGGCATTAGGGCTTATGGGAGGACAACATTTTTAATGGGTTGAATTTTGTTAGGTACATTTACTCCTGGGTGCGTAATGCTACGTCAGAACCGCTACGTCCTTCTACATAAAGACACAGCTTACGTAGGCATAAAAATAATTTCATTAATTTTTGCACTGCTATTTTTTACTTAGAATCATAGAATAGATATTCATCTCGCTAGAAGAAATGTAAACTGTTTACTATGAAGGGAACCGAAGTGTCTTGTGGCTATGATTAGAACTACGGAGTGTGTCCACTAGACTGCGGACGGTGGGTTAACTGCTAACTAGATAGAGAAGATAATAACAAAATAACAGTGTGTACACGGCGAATAGGCAGTCATGGGCAATAACCGGAGGTAATGTTTGAGGGTTATGTGGTAGCCTTTCAAAAGTGCTGCGCAACCTATGATGGTGATGTGACACGGTGAATAGCTGCCGGAAACAATTATGCCGCCGATAACCTGGAGCCGTCACCATCCCAACCTCACGTGAATGACGATGAAGCTTCATCGAATAATATAGAAAATACATATGGAGAATATGTTTCTTGGAAAGGAAATCATAGACGGTTGCATGGGTAGAAGAAAAGGATTGGAAAAAACGGTGCTAGCGGCGAATGATGAAAATAAATGGATGGGTCGAGTTTAAATAACTAGGAGCTCCACGAAGTGAGAGATGAAAGAAGTCTATGAAAGAAATGAGCAGTAAAAGGGAAAAAACCAATCAGTACAGTTTGAGATATGTTCTCTTACTTAGGAAAACTGTGAAAGGCATCAAAAGCGGGAAAAAAATGCGATATAAGAAGACTCTTGCCTGGATAAATAATAAAAATATAGCGGAAGAAGTGAAAGTAAAGAATAATGAACATTAAGATTTGCCGATAGGAAATCCGTATCAAAACAATCCTACGATTGATAGCCATGGTGGAAAAGAAATTAGACGAGAAGATTAGTATTTTCTTAATGAAAATAATCGAGTGTGAATCAAAATGCAAGCCGTTGGAAAAAGTAGTGATAAAACTGCTGCATCATTTTACTCCCAGATTGCGTAGCTCATTCACATTGAGATGATATTGATTTGCAAATGCGTTCAATGTTATGCCTTCAACGACCATCCACTTAAAATTTATCAGGTCATTATAGTTTCTTTATAAAATACGAACAATTTTAACAGTTATGAACAGATTTACACGGAAAAAAAACTATCTATAAGTAACTAAAAAATAAAACAAAACCAATTTTAAAGACGTATAGAGAGTAAAAAAAAATAATAAACCTACAATTAAATATTGGTATTGCATAATATTTATGCCAAAATTACTAGGAAATCTACCAATAAAACATTAAATCAGCGTTCGTTATTCTATAGAATTTAGAGCAGTAACTGAGGCAATGCTTGATACATAATTCCACACCTTAAATGAATATTAAATCATAAATTTAAAATAAATAGGTGATTTTAATATTGCTCGATATAATTCATTATTAATATGCTCATTTTTGTGAAGATAGCATATACATAAAAAATCACAGTAATCAACGCAACGGTTGGTTTGGTAGGTGATCTAGAGTTCACCCAGTACTAAGCCTTATACGGCGTGTGAAGTTCACACATCTGGGTAGGGTGGCCAGCATCTAGACATATAGAAATCTACAAATTAAAATATTTTCCAAGTAAAGACAAATAAGAAATAAAGTAGGAAATAAATAAGAAATATAAGACATAAATTCAATCGTAATTGGTGCATGGAAATAATAAAGATGCACAATGTCACTCTGAAACCTTATTAATCTCATCAATCCATTGCAAGTCTTCTTGAAATAACTTCCATAGAGCAGCATAAGAATGCAGGACAAACAGAAGAGAATACGAAAATAATCTACTGGGATGAACTTCAATCCAAAGAAAAGAGCAAAATAGCAATTTAAATTAAAAATAATAAAAAAATCTCTTATTTTTTTTAGCACATATTGTGAAAGGAATAAAGAAAACAAAAAATAACTAACAAAAACATGTTTTCATACTATGCGTAAATCATGGGTGGGGGAAGGAATCCGCCAAAGGGGACGGTGCAAGAAACGCGGAGGAAGTCGATAGCAGACTAAAATGGGACGGCGAGTTTCCGTAAACGTCTGCTTATTAATATCGTCAACTAACTTTGCTTACATATGCAGATGACAATCCCCGGAAGATCGAAACCCTAAGGGCCGGATCATGCAAGAGATCGTAAAAGACTTTCCCATCAAGTCATGGCAATGCTACATGGACAATGGGTACGTGGAATGGTGGTGGTGTGCAAGGAAAGGAATGAGAGTTGATAAATGAAATGATTGCTAGACGAATAGACCTGTATGTGTATATGAAATAAAGAGGGGATGGTGTACTGTTGAAATTGATGGCGATGGTTTGGAATTATGGTCAGGATTAAATGAAACTTGGCCCCCAGCAGTCAGTGTGTAAGGCCTATTCTAAATGAGAGGGTAAGAATGCATAGAAGAAAATACATGATAATGCCTCCTAGATTGATTAGGGGTTGTTATTAGATGTTATTGAAGCAACTGCCATCGTAGCTAGTTAAGGACAAGTGGATGGTGAGACTGAGATTGTGAAGGGTGAGTGATGGGAAAAAAAGAGGTTTTAATTAAGAGTGAAGCTGATGAAATAATTGTTTTCAAGTTGTTGAAAGTGGATTGGCAATCGGAAACGTGCTTCTGAAAAAGTGGTAGAGCCTTTTGGAGACCCCAATTGACAATGGTTAAAACGTATTGAGTAAATGAATGTAAGAAAAGATTATTTGTTTTGAATACTTAGTCTTAGCATACATAGTTTCATTTGCATGCGTTTATGGAAGATGGGGTGATATCCGTGAGTCATCTCTGAAAAGACTTCTCCTTTATTCTCCAGTTGGATTAAGAACGAGTCTTTTTTAACTTACAGCTTGCTCACGGGCATCACCAAATCTTCTTCAAATCACCAACTAACCAACTCACGCTATTATTTGATTTCCATGCATGGCAAAGTAGTGATTCATGGAGCATTACTGGACACGAGGACAAAGAGAGGTACTGAATGTGGAACAAACCCTGGTACTTTCACAAGTGATTCTAGGGAAAGAGCAAATAGTAAGAAAGATTGGAGTACAATATAATTGAGAGTAAATGTCTAAAACCTGCAAGAAATATAACTTAAGTGAGCATTATGAAGACATATGTCAGGCAAAGCTGTGCTGGAATCTGGCGGAATGGAACAAATATATCCAAAACGTCGGTCATTGAATTTGGTAAATCTTGAAAGAGTTGAATTCACTGAAAGTAATGATAAGAATTAATGGTGATACCTGATGTAATGAAGAAGTGAAGATTCTGTGTGTTTAAAGACAGAGAGATAAAAGAGAGTGATCTAAATCAAAAGCTGAAGAAATAGCATACGATTTTTACAATGTTATACAATTTAATGAAATTCGTCGACTTAGGCGTAACTTCTGGGGATTTTTCTCAACATATTCAATTAAAAGAAATTACTTTGCAGTTCCACACGAATAGGTTTTTATTTAGAATACCACATAGGTTTTAACGTTGGGCATAAACATCTGGCATATTCTACGGAAGTTTGTTAAAAAACATTTACAATACAAAAATTCATTTACAATTTCGTATTTACAACGTGCCCTTTTTAAAATTTCCAACTGTTCTAATGCATTTTTGCCCTTTTTTTCAACATGGAGAATCTCCGGTTTAAAGCCACCTTTGTGGTCGTGTTCAATGCTCAGCAAAGAGGGATATTCAGCAGTTCAATGCTCAGAAAAGAGGGTGTTCTTATTCTTGACACATATTTTTCGATCCTTGACCCTTTCTTTGAATTTCTATACCGTGTTATCAATGTATTTAGCCTAGAATTCTGAGGTCCAATCACTACTTTTCTCGGCTTGAGGAATTGTGTCTTAATCGTGTGAGATAAGGTTATTTAGGTTTGATTTACCTTAAAACTCATGTATAATTTTTTATTTCGGTACTTTCCTGCTTAGATTTTAAGAAAAGTTCTCGAAATAGAGAATTCGTCGCCCTTTGGAGGTGGGATCATTTATTCGCTCGTGGTTAAAATTATTGCTTATCAATATTTTAGTATGTTTGTTATGGTGAAATTTATTAATTATATCCTCTGAATAGCTATTTTTAACAGCTAAATGTTTAGTTACGTCTGGTTTCTTATTAACATTTGAATAAGGCATAAAGACCAATTTCTTGTCATATCATTAAAAGACGAACAAGCGACTTGTGAGCGAATACAAGTCTTGAACTGGAGCGCATTATTTGGTCCGTATGCATATATTTTTCGAAAAATGGAGTAGTACCTACAAAAAAATCTAAACCTTTAGAGATGGGTAAATCAAGAAAATTCCCTTTCTTGATTTATCCATTTCCCTTTTCACACGAATGAATAATTGGAATGGAAAGAATTTAAATGTGAGAGTAACCTTTCAAGTTGGCTCTCATAACCTGTTCACACACACAGAAGACATCATTCACATATCTGAACCAACAAAAAACAACCTTTGTGATAGGAGAGGAACTGGGGAGAGAAAATATTTTTCAAATTGGTTCATACAAATATCGGCCAGGAATGGTAACAAGGGTGAGACCATAACTATGTCATTCGGCTGTTTGAATTATACAGCAAAAAAATAATAAAGAAAATAATTTTGGGATACACGAGTCTTTAGCAATAAACACAGTTGAATGATGGCTGGCTGGATCGAATTTCCGGAAGTGGATGTTCTCTGCGAATTTCTTAGCTTCCATGGGTGGCATGATGGCAAATAGTTTGCATAAATCAAAGGACACAAGCATGAACTTATTTGCAATTACCTTTGTTAATAGTTTGTTGACTAAACCCACGGAATTCACAACACCTTATTTCCGCGTAGATTTTTAAGTCACTGCCTTCCTCGTTAGTTATTTTTCCACCTCGTTGACAGCGCATGTTGACTATCTAAAAATAATTTACACAATTTAAATGGGAGATTTATTAAGTAAACCTCATCAAAATAACGTGTTAAGATTTAATATTTTAAAAGTTTTTCTGAAAGTTGGACGATTCGCGCGAGGTCATATACTTAGAGGGAAGTGTCCCCCCCGAATTCCAAGCCCCCTGAATAAATTTCTAGGGGTGAATTTGGTTAAACTTGGCATAGAGTTGAGCTCTTTTGTGGAATTTAATGGATTTTATTTAGATTTTTATCATCACACCAAGTAAGAGCTTACTAATTTTTATAAAGGGAGAATTTCACTCGAAGCCTAGTACTGAAAATAAAACAGGAAATATATGCATTAAATTTAACGGACGGATTGAAACGAAAATTGTGCAAGATATATGCTCAAAGGATGTCTCTATAAATTGTAAGCTTATAAAAATTACTAGCATAAATTTAACCCATCGAATTTCATGAAAACTCTATAGAAAGAACATCATTTGGAATAATTAAATTTAAATTTAAAAAATCGTGTGGGAGATCCTCTTACTCCTAGCCTTTGTGAATCCCAGTTAAACTTCCGCGAAAAAATATAAAGCATACGGTCTTCATTCAAAATCCAATAATCGATAAAAATCTGCTTCTGGCGTAGGTTAATTAAATTATCCGCCAATTGTAATATTGTGTGTGTGTTTGAATTTATGTATGTATATATGTGTGTACACATATATATAAACACACTCACGCACGCACACACAATTGAAGTAAAAAAGAAACAGAGAGTACGTAAAAAGGGCACTCGCATAAACATATATATTTACATTTCGGAGGTCTTACTACCTTCGTCAGCATTCGAAGAATTTGGTCAGAATTAAAAGATCCTTCGAGATCTGAAGAAAGTGATATGACCGCCTAAACGTATACATATATTTGTGACCTTTCGTCCTTTTTAAGTAGTGTTCTCTTCGTTATTATGCTTTGTATCGTTCAAATGTATGCATGTAGGTATGCATGTATGTAGTTATGTATGCATGTATGTATATAAAATATGTGTGTGTATATATATAATTATATCTTACTGGGACACTCATTTATAATTACAATGCCAAAGGCGGAGCCAGGTCTGAAAAACCCAATTGTTAAAAACAATTGAGGTTCGTGCAGAACATAATTCAATTTTATGGAATGCGTCAATTGCTAAAAAAAAGTCGTCCCCGAGGATTATAAAATAAACACTCAACTCGGGCGTCGCGACCCTTTTCTTCCGATGCAATTAAAATTTTGGGGAGGATTACACGCCACAGTTTCCAAGCCAACAAAATAATTTGGCTCCAATTTTCCCTTTCTCTACCTCACCGCAACGCCTCGTTCGTCCAATACGCATCCGCTTGAATTCACATTTCGCAACCTTTCCGTCCTCTATATATAGATTTTGTACACTCGTATATATTCCAAATAATTTCCGTGACACTACCACCTTCTTCTGCGTCAACGGCTTTTGAACCCCCTTTGCGAATTCCCTCTGCAGCCATAGCGGCAATTAACAAGTACCTAGTCCAATAGCATGACTATAATTCAGCACGCATTCCAATTGCATTCACTGAAATAGATCAGTTGGTTTCATTAAGGAAGATCTCAATCGGCGTTATTGCACCCATTGTGAGTGAGAGTTCCCCGAGCACATCTGGCATCACGTATCGGTGGGTGGGGGGACTTCCTTCACTCCCCATCAGATCCCCACACATTTCACTGTTTCCCCTCGGCTAAAACTCTTTCACTCCATCCTTGACGGACGTTCTCGATATTCCCCAAAACCCCGAAACCACCTTCATCACAACACCCTAGATACTCACAGCCTCTAACCCCACCTGGTCCAATGCTCACCTTGCAGCTTCACACTCGGCCCCCAGCCCACGGTCGTTGTGAAACTGGCTACAGATTCCATTATATTCGTAAAATACAATCTGTAAAGTATAAATTATTCATTATCATCAACTTTCATGAAGTTCTGACTGAAAACGATTGAATTCATGATAAGTAATGTTTTGACCAATATCTAACTTCCAAAAAAATGTTGTGCCACATCCTTGTTCCTGGGAGGCCTTCAATTACGTTTGCGGCACGCAGATTCACGCGCGGGCAGAACAACGAGCGTGCCCTCTATCCAACTTCACTGGCGTTCTAACGATCCTTCGAACCAACCGCCCATAGAGCCTGTCAAATCTCCATTCCCCTTCGTTCTTTTTCTCTCTTTCACATGCTATGAACTTCCATTCTCTCCCACACACTCTCTTTCCTCCCACCCTTCACCCTCCACCTTAACGCCACGCTACCCACAAAGCAGCGACATATATACGCCTCCGTCAACGGTTTAAATGAGTCAAAGTGAAGACGGAGGAAGGGAAGCGATTGAGGGATTGAGTGAGATGGACGGACAGGGTAGCGTGGGTGGTTCGAGGAGAGAGAGAGGGGGGGAGGCATTAGAAGTGGGATGGTTGATTTGGGCGAAGGGCTAAGCTAACGGGAAAAGCGGTTAGGCGGGGCGGATAAGCTTTGCCCCAAGTGATTGCGTCAGTACCGCATCAGGGTGATGCCGTCTCCCCTTCCCAGCCTCCCTTCGTTCCACTCTCCTACCCGTTTTCGTTTCCAACTCCCAACTTCCTTTTTCCTTCACCCCTTTCTCCCTTTTTCCTTTCCTTCCTTCACCCCATCTCTCACTTTTTCGACCCCCTCCGTTTCGAATATTTTTTCTCTCACATTTTTTTTATTTTACCGTGAATACCGTGCCATTTCTCCATTTCCAATATCGTTCTTATGTAGGAGCAGAAGAGTACATCACAGCATGCATGCAGTGATGCACTCTTCCGAAGTCTCCGATTGCATCCATTTATTTCTACCATATCAGACTGCTGAGGGACGTGCAGTAGTGACCCTGACCTCCATGCTTCCATTGTAATGCGTATCCTGTCGACCCATTTTTATGCTCATGGACGCTGGTGACCTGAATTAATTCACGAGGTCGTAATTTCAAAAGACGGATGTCGCTGAAGGGTGGCATTTACAAAATGATCCACAGTAAAGATATATCTACATAACACGCTGAAAGCCACCACTGGGGTATGACACAATACTTAAAGGAGGGTCCTGCACCGCAGAAAGGGACACATGCAACAATTATGCACAATACCTCATGCTACACATACTAGCACTACACATCCAGGGTAACGCGCAACTACGTCTTATGCCTCCTACAAGGAGGAATATATGCAAAAAAAATACTACACACTATTCCTTCATACCATTATAGGAAAAATGCAAATGAAACTTTTTAAGAAGAACATGCAATCCAAATACACCACCGTTCGCATATGAAATCTACCTATCCCGTTATTCCTGTGCACTTTCGGTATGATTAGTGTGGTTTCTAATTCTTCTCTTGTTGTGGTCTCGGATTGTGTTAAGAAAGAAGGAGTTTTCATATCTACTGAATATAAAGTACATTTTTATATAGAGTGAACTCGACTATCCTGTACCTTTTTAAATGTCTTAGCCTAGCTTGTTCTCTTCTATCTTGTAGTGACTCTCATCCTTGTTTATTTAACAACCCCGTCACGCTTACTCTTTTCTCTTAACATTTCTTTACAAACCTAGCTGATCTTCTTTCAACTTTATCTAACTCATTAATTAATTCTTTCTCCGATGGGTCCCACATAGTGTGTCCATATAGTGGGTACACATAGTGGAAGCTCAAGTTTTATTGCGTAGAAACTTAATGGGGTTAAGTATGTAGTTATTTCAAATTTGAAATTAATTTTAAGCTGTAAAAAGTAATCGTCAAGCGTGGAACGAAATGAATGGACAAACTTCTGACGTGAGCGATGGAGCATCTTCGTTGAACAATGGAGTAAATTAAAGATCCATTCTTTGCCTCTAAGGCATATGTGAAGCTTAGTTTCATTCAAATACATTAGAAGGGACACAGGATCACCATTGACTTGAAAATATTCCCAGTCAAACGATAAAAGGTTCAGCCAAGGTCATTAGTTTCTATTGTTCGCCTATTTTCCTCATATTTCACGCAGCCTCTTGCGACAAAAAAGAAAATTTCCCACGGTTTTCACTGGAAAATATTCCCGGCGTCACATTTTTGTGCCCACGCCTCCTTAGCTTACTCCACCCATCCACCTAAATGCGACACGAAATCCAGCCTTTCAACCTTTACACCTCCATCAATCCATCAAATTTTTCCAAAAACTGTCTCTTTGTTTCGTGCGCTCCTCCTCCTCTCGCCCACAACCGCCGCCTCCCCCCCCCCTCGTTCGGTTTCCTCTCAATTTATTCCCCATTTTTATTTCCATTCCTTCCCTTATCATTGATCTCTTGGGGGATCCCTCAACCCTCCCACGGCCCCCTTCATCAGCATCCATCACCTAGTCACCATCCTCGTCCCCCACCCTCTTCCCCTCCCTCAACCTCCATCTTATCTTCTTCGCACATCTCTCCCCCACGCTGTACTTCTCTGCCATCTCTTTATTCCCTCTTCACGACCGTTTTCCTCCCCGCTTAACTTCCCCGATTCCAAGGATCGTTTTCTTGTCTCTCTCTTCTCTCCTCCGATCCCTCTTCTCCTCTCTTCCTCCACAGCTATCTCCACCCCTCCGCCTCTTTTCCCTCCGTTATTTTTTTACTACCCGCTGTCTCATGATCCTCGAGGGGTCTTCATAGCCGAAGGGGGAACTGAGGGGGAGGACCGAGGGTTTCAGGGAAGGGAAATGAATGCGAGAGGAAAGGTTATGCATAGGGAGAGCGAGGGGGCCAGGAGAGAGAAAAGTGGTGGGAGGAGGGTTTATCCCAAACCGCCATCCCATCCAACAACATTCTCAGCTCAACTTTACACCCCCATTCCCCGCGGACTCGAAACCATCCCCCTCCCCAACCCCCTCTACCCCTAANNAAACCATCCCCCTCCCCAACCCCCTCTACCCCTAAAACTCCTCACTCCCAGGTCCCCACGGCGTTGTACGCCAATCCTTCATACAAAACCACTCTCTCCATCCCCACTCCCTTCCTCACGTCTCCAGTTCATCTGCTGTATCCTTCCTCCTCCCCCACCACCCACTCGCACACAATCCTTTCTCCCCTCCCACTCCCCGCTGTCACTCTATCATCCGTTCCCTCCCTCTCCCCCTCGCCCACCCACCCATTCCTATCCAGGGAGCATCGCTCTTAATTCACGCCTCTGTTTTAGCCTCACCGATCTCGCTTCCTTCTCTCGCCTCTCACCACGCTCGGCAAAAATCTCCACCTCTATTTCCACCCTTCCCTCTCTGTTTCTCTCCCACGAGCGCGCGGTCGTTCCCCTCTCACCCCCCCGTCCCCCACTCTCCCCACCACTCCCGACACGCAGCCAGGGAACGCACCAGCGCTCTCATTCACGAGGTCTCCCTCCCCCTTTCCGTGCGGTGATCCTCCTCCCCGCCGAACCTTTCGGAATCCTGGGCCCGAAAAGAGCGGCGCTTGGTCTGCCTACACTCCCGATCTCCACCACTCCTTCTCTCGTTTCCACTCCCGTCATCAAATGCATTTCGATGGCAATCTATTCTCCTATTTCGTTGGTAACGGTTCAAACATTCCACGATGGTCAAGTGGCCCGTCTACTCGCATCTGTCAACCCTCTTTCCGCGTTCATAAAATGCCTTTTGGGAGGTCTTATGCGTATTCAACTGCACCGGTGCCCGGTGGTGGTGGCGTTTAGAAGCATTCTCATTCGGATCGCTAAACTGATTCTACTTAGCGCCACGAGCGCAGGAAATTTTGCGAGGGTGGATAAATGTACGCGTAAATGGAAAGTCATGAATTAAGGATCTCTAATAAGCAAATATATTAACAATTATTAATGCCAAACAAAACATCTATAGGTATCTTCTTTCAAGTATACAAAAATTAATAGAATAATAAAAATAATAACATTTTTTAATCAGGTTTGATTCTGTTATTTACCATTCTGGTTGGATCTGCTGTGTGCAAAATTAAAAGTTCTCTATGTTTTCACTTCGGGTAACCGGTTACAGAACTTATTAAAAATTTAATTGGGCAACTCGGCCCATGATAGATTACCATTTTGCCAATCATCGCGTTTCTTTCATATTCCTAGTAAAGCAGCGAAATTCCTCTAGGAACTTTTTAACTAGGATTTTTATATTTAATTCAAAATTCTGAACTGTTGGTTATCAGCCATGTTTTCTTCTTGCATTGCACAATGATGATAGAATTATTTGTTTTAACATAACGCACCAGGCAAAGCCAATTCATATCTCGAACAAAGAAAATCTACGTCAGAAACATAACATGCGTGACTGAGGCAAATATGATCAGTGGAGAAGAGCGCAAGAAATTGGAGAATTATTTTCTTACTCATTAATATTAAAATAATATGTACGATTATTATTTGGAAACAACGATAAAACGTGGAGACCAAATAAATACCGGCATTAGATTTTACTTCCTTACGCTTCAGTTCAGTAGCAATTTTTTTGTGTTTAAATTGTAAATTTTCATGAAAACATTTCATTTGGATATAGATTCTAAGTAACTTTTGGAATGCCTTCCAGAAATATGTATAGTGTATTACAGGAAAAATACGCGAAGATACTGCGTTAAAGTGAGCATTTTCGGTTTTAACACCATCAGTTATAATGGTGGGTTGGTTTGCTTTTGAATTTCCTTTCAAAGTGTTTTTATGGGCGTTTTTAATACCATGCGACTGCTATAAACTTGAAGCCATAATGTATTGTAAGCATCAAATGGTACTTTTCACTCTTTTAATTATGTGCTCATGTACCTTATATCTCGGTGATAAATCTCTTGAGTTCCAATGTCTGTTATTTCGCGTTTCGTTTATTACCTACCTGCCATTGGCATTTTAGTGCTCAAAATAAAGTTTCCGCTGCTATCTGTTACAATAAACTTAAAAAAGCTAATTAAGCATTTAGAAATGCAAAGCAACACGTGAAAATAATTAAAATGTTTCAAAAACCCATAAACTAAGATAATGTAAAATTACTTCCTCTCAAAACGATATTCAAATCCTTTAAATACCATTGTAGTATCGAATGTTAATGGAATTATTTTAAATAAATTCTCAATTGTTTAATATTTCTAAAAAAACAATTTCCTCTTTGCCATAAAGTTATTTAAGGAATGTTGAACGACCGTAATATACCAAACTGATAACTTTAGCATGACTTTAAATTAGCTTTCCTAGATGTTTGAAGACAATCAAATCTTTAGCAAAATAAACTTAGTATAATATTTAAAAGCACAAGAATTTTCCTCTGTTACCTAAGAAAATATTCCAAACCCGTTTCAAAATCTTTAGCTATTGGCTTTAGCTTGTCAAAGGACTTATGACACATGTCTAATAGGTTTTTGATAGATTTCCACTCATTATCATCTCACTCACATTATATTTCTCTGATTCTTAGACAAATATCAATTGCAACATTCCTGGTATCACTTTAATGTTTCAGCTACAATGTAAAATACACAGGATATTTCCCTTACATTATATTTAATGCTGTAGACCGTTCTTTATACTATTTTGCTTACTTTGAACACCATTACGAATTATTCTGAAATACGATGCGCCACTCAACTATTTCATTATATTTAACTAATTCAAAAATAAATAGTATAAGCGGACGTGGCCATTTTTAGGTATGAAATCTCTATGTCAAGACCACTGATTCCGTCCGTGAATATATATCAATTCTAGAAGGTATAAAAGAACAGTGAAACAGCTTTTGGCTTGCGTTTAAATTATCGCGAGTATAATTGCGTGATGCTGAACCGTCAAGCCGTATCACTTTGTTCTCCTAATATATATCATTTGATTCATGGACCTACAATATCTCATCCAGAGGACTTTGTTTCACTGAGTTTCTGGGGGACTTCTGTCCTTGAATTGTACGACTGCTCTTTAGAACTTTCTACTGAATAAAAGCCCACCTTTTTCCCATGGGTATCCGCAATTTGTGTTGGATCCGTGGATTATTAATACCTCCCTCGGTTTAACCCCGACCCCTCTCTCCTCAACCCCCTCACGTTTTCATTGACTTCACCCAATCATGATGCTCTCATAACTCCATCTCTCCTCTCGGAGCGTCCTCCCCCCCTCCTCAAATCACCCTCCTTCCTCCTCCCCTTCGGGCTCACGTGGACTCTTTTATCTCGCCGTCTCTCGCACATACCGACCCCTCCACTCCCCCCCGCACACGTCTCCTCTCATTTTTCCCCTCCACAACTCCTCCTAAATATCTTTTCCCCTCCACCTCCTCCACCCCACCACCACTTTCCCTTCCACACACACACACACAGACATTCTCACTCTCTCCCTCCGTCATTCTTCCCTCAGGAAAGTTCTCCTACACTGCCCCTCCGGGAGGAGACTCCCGAGACCCCGTACAAAGTGTGCCTCCTTTCGCAGGAGAGAAAGAGAGAGAGAGAGAGAGAGCGGGTTGCATTCGGGGCGGGGGGGAGGGAGGTTAACGTGGGGAATGAGCGTGAGGGAGGGAAGATGCCAATCTCCCGCCTAGAGGAAACCAAGGGTGGAGTTATATAAGCCTTGTGAAGATATTAATCTCCATTACCGGTATTTTATGTCTCTTGGGGCTTTTATTTGGAGTGAAAATGTTATGGGTTTCCCCCCTTTGAATAAATTTTCCTTTCAAAACTTTCGAGAGCCTCTTTGTTTAGTATATTTTTTTCCTATCCTCCCCCTCCCCACCCCCTCGGCTCTTCTTCTCTATTCTCTATGCTCCATCTTTCTGAAAATAATAGCACTGAGTGGGGGGGGGGGGGGGGGGGGGGGGGG
>LYUA01001374.1:158179-170600 GCA_002093875.1 Calopteryx splendens | reverse complement strand
CGAAGAGAGGGGGGGGGTAAACGCTGGAAGGAGGGCGGCCGAAATAGGAGAGCGGAGAGGTGAGCTCAAGGAGGAAAGAGAGTGTGAGGGGAGGAGAGGGTTAAAATGGGTGAAGGGGGAAAGGGGGTGGGTAAGAGAGCTGAAGCAAAACAAACAGACTTAGCTCTTCTCAATAGTTTGGAGTTATGATTAACTCGCGAACAATGTTTACACTCGTGTCTTACGGAACTACCGAACGAAGTTAATACAGCGGTGAAATGCATCGTGGGCACGCCTTCTTCCTCGCATCCCCACGCACACACCCGCCACCCAACTCCCTTATACCTGACTTCCCCGTTCCCTCACGAGGGCTCACGAAGACCTTTTATTCATGAGGCAACGTTAAACTCGATCCGGGAAACCGCGCCGTTATTGTTCGAGAACATACTAGTGAGTGCACACCCTTTCTCGGGAGTTGTTAATCTTTGCTCCGCGATGGGTGAGCATTTAGTGAAATAGTTCTAAATGGGCATACGAGGAGATCTCACTTCCGTGACAAGGGCATTTAAGCGTGAGGTTAGTCAGTTTCCGAAATATTTGTCAACAGAGGATCCCCACCGACTTCTGTATTGGCGCAGCATCATGGAGTGACATCCTTGAGGGAGAATCACGCATGCATTAATCACCAAAAATATTAGGGCAACGCCAACTTGGAAGTGAATTAGTTATTTGTGATGAGTTTTGTCCCATTTTTATACTCAACACTTTGATTAAAACAAATGAAAATACTTTCTATTTTACTTGACAACGTTCCATCGACAGTAAATTAGCATTCCTTTCAGAATAACACCAGTAAGTGGAGGACGCCACGAAAACTTGGTCATTTTTTAACACGTGGTTCGGGGTATCGATCCAACATATTAATGAACCAAAGGGTTCCCCGTGCTTTAAAAGTTAGCCTATCCACGAGCCAAGCGTAAATCTTACAGTCACCGCAAGGCAATGCGTTTTAAATATTCACGCGTATTCTGGTTTTACTGCGGTGGTCGCGGCGGTTTTAGATACGCTTTCCATATACAAATGGGACCGCTATTCGGCGCGAACAAAGCCAATCTGTTTCTGATTGCGCTCACTGAATCGTCCCGCGAAACCGAATATTGCCTACTTAAAAACCAATTATCCCGCTATGTCCCATCGGTGCCATGGTTTCACTTAACCGTAATAGTATTAGCGAGTGAATGTATACCGGAACATAATCATTGGACTGTTCAGCCAACTTCCATAACAGATGCAGGGCGTCGAAAATTATAAATGGATGGAGTGCTGGGTTTTTGTTGTTGATGGACCCCAATAGAATACTCCTCTGTTTACAGAATTCGTTTAGAGAGAAATGTAGGGTAAAAATATGAAGAGGCTAAAATTTTGAAGACGAATGTCTATCCATTGTCCAAACAAAGTTTTTGTCTTTCAATATTTCATTCATTCAAAGAAAATAAATATAACTATTTTAATTAATACATTTCCCAATTTGATGTTATAATCTTTAAATAATAACTACACACTTCGATTTTATAAGTTTAAATGCATAAGTATCTGGAAGTTGAGATTTTTTATAACTGAATACCTGAATAAATTCATGATTAAAAATATACGACAATTCTCTTGCCAATTTCATTACAGGAATCATTCAATGTATTTTATACTTCAAATATTTGACGCATACCATTTTTAATGCTATATAAAACCAAAACCACGGCAATCGGTACGATTGTACATGGATCTCACATCATACACAGTCTTACGGCGTGTGAAATTTCACCCGTGTATTCCAGTTAGTTTCTCGCGAATTTCTGGTGGCCAGAAAATATGCACTGTTTTAATTTTACGTGGGGTGGACGAAAGTATCACATGAGATTTGATCATGGGGTTCCCTGGGCATATATGAAAGCTTTAAAATAGAGTAAATACGTATAGAGCGCTAACGCCATAAGGAAAAATTGTAATGCCTTTAAATGGTAGTTGAGCCTTCATTTCTCAGAGAACGTTACCGTCGAATGGCACCTATTTTCTGGTGGATATCGTCTGATTCCGTGACTTTCTAAGAAGGCAAAAAAATACACTAGAGCAGAAATATTTGGAGATCATTGATGCATGACTTATACCACTATCAAAAGTATAATCTTTCTCCTTGGTGGCCTAGCTTTGACGCTAAAAGCCCCAAATCTCCATTATTTCCCACACGAATGATATTGGTGAGTATTTTCAAAATGTCTATAAAGTAAAATAGGATAGGCAGTGAGTCAAACTTTCAGAGCTTGTACAAGCCTGTAGTCCTCGCATATACGATAAGGGCTGTCGACGTAGGAGGCTTGCATTCGAGGCAAAAAAATGTCGAAGTTTTTACGCAATGAAAACACGTAAAACTATTTTCCAGAAAAATGATGTGACTAATGGACAAAAAATTGTGTGTGTATCATATCTTGCTAAACCGGCTAAAAAAATAACATGCCAAAAAGGTGGAATGCATTTGTTAATAAAAATATTAAATTATTTTAATTACTTATTTTCTCAAAAAATTCCAGACTAAATACTAAACTTTTATAATTACGGTAAAACTAATACAATATACTCGTAAATGATTTATGGCCATCTGCCTATAGCCAAAGGGGTATTTTATCGAAAATTTTCCTAATCTCGCAAAGAACAGTTTGAGTCTCCATTTCGACAGAGATATCGGTTGGAAAACTCAAAGCAACAACAGACTATAAGTACGAGAGCACTCATATGGTTAGGATGGCGGAATCACCCCCGCTCTATTGGATTTGATTGAATGGGGAAAACGTTTCGACGCTTGATTAATTAAAAACATGACTTTAGTTATTACTCAAATATAACAGAATTATAGAACTTTTCATTTACAAGTGAGAAATTTCTCTAAACGTCAGACCGTAAAAGACACCAATCGAAGACGATAAGTGAATATCTGAGTTTCTCCTTTGTATTTGTAATTCCTTTATGTGACGAGCCTATAGTCGATGAAAATGGTTGTGACCTTTTATCAAGTATATCATGTGTTTCTGTGATATCGGGGTAGTTATAAAATGCTAATCAATTAATATTTCTACTTTATATTTAATGGAGGATAGCCTTCCTCGGCATTTATACGGCTTAACTCCTCTGAATAGAATACATTTACGCATATGTTTAAGGTCACTTTTCTTACATTTCAACATTTTTCCTAACTCTGAAAGTCTAAAGTGACTTCTCACGAGGAGTTTTTGTCATTTGATCTAACCGTCATAATAGTAACTGATATGACCGAATTCTTTTCCAATGATTTTAAGAATTAATCTACCGCCTTTATTCACAAAAATATGTATTTTTTGCAATAATATTGAATCTAAAGGGAAACCCCCACGTTTCGCTCTGTTCAAAGATATTTGGTAAAACTGTCACTGAACACAAGTCACATATGCCGATATTATAATACTTGTTATATAGCAATCATCTTACCTTCTCAATGCTCCATCTTACCGCAGATTCTATGATGATTGACTAAAATCGTCAACCCCTCGGAGATTGAATTTATAGCAAGGAAGTATCTCATTAGAGCCGGAAGGGTTTTAAACATAAATAGCGAAAGAAACTCTAATTTTACAATACGAGCTCCAAAACGCTCGGAATCCAGTGACTCGGGTGGAATATTTTCTTCCTATTCAACTTTACTACCTTATAGGTATAGCTTCCGGGAGCCAAGCATTCATCCTCTACTTCATTGTTTTATTTAGCATTTAGTGTTGACCATTTATTCTTTCATCATGTTTCCCTCCAACAGTTGGTGTCTTCTACCTGAATTTATTGACCGAACGAGACGGAGAATAATTCCGTTTTCGGTCCGTTTTCTTTCCGGTCGGTTGTCTTTTATCATATTTTAGAGAGCAAATATTTATTTCGATAATTAAAGAAATAGGAACATAAAAGACTTTCATGGCTACATCATTTAATTTTCATTGAACAAACATTACTCCTCTGAAGATACACCAATTTAGCTACATTTTTCTTGATCCCAAATATTGGGAAACTAGTTTAGGAAAACCAAAGTTTTTCCATTCGCTACTACTGGAGTGTGAAAAAATTGAAAAAATGTAGGAAATGTTAAGCATAATTATGTTTTAAAATGAGCTTGAATATAATGTATAAATAATGTTCCTTTTTTCAGAATAAGTAATTTAAACATTTATTAAAAATAGTAACCATTTAATGTTAATAATATAATGATATAACACTTATGTGTCTATTATTCACATTATTGTATTTTATTATTAATTTTTGTGCTGATAAATATGCGGATAAGGCCCATTCACCAAACATGCACGCTTATGTTGATGAGCGAGTATGAGTTGTGTTTTTCATTTATATTTAACACTCGAAGAATTAACTTAACTCCTAACTTTAAAAGATTTATAAAATGAGTTGGATAAAATACAAAGTGTGTCCCAAAACAAATTACAGAATTTAAACATTAGGAACAGAGTAATTAAATGTGAGAAACCTAAATAAAAAATTTTTCTCACATTTATGTGAATTGTAGTAAGAATATTTATTCAAATTACTTAAAAGAAAAAATTTGTGAAAATAAAATGTTACAGAATCGTGTTTTATTCTATTTATTGATTTATGTAAGATCAAATAACTTCTATTACTTAGTTAATTCACGTTAGAAGCATCAAAGTTTAACGAAAGAAATTGCCAATTAAAAGAAAATTTTGTATCCACTGAGGGTGCTGTAATTTCTCTAAGCGTGCGAACAGCTTTTTCATTCCACCAATTTTTTTAACATCTTGAATTATTGAAGTTTAACGAACGGTCAAAAGAGATTTTTACATTTCCTGCATCAATAAATATTTTCTATTTATAAGCTCTTTTTCCCAAGTTGACTTTGTTTTTTGCCTTCATTTTAAAATTCAGAAATCGTCTATGAAAACATTTTCTGGTAAACGACATGAAAAACAGGTGATATACATTAAACACTATATATTTTACGTCATAGAGAGCAAGGAAAATCCATTTTACCACGAGGAAAAATATATGGTTGATTATTGGGTGAATAAAATTTTCCGCCAGGGGCACGCTTCTTAAAGGTGCTAGTTACACTCATTTCAATTTACTCATGCAGAAACATATAATGAGCATAACCAACTTCAGGTATACTCAATTATATTTTTCACAGTTTACTTTGCTCGGAACGCCTTAACGTTTACGATGGAATTTCTTTTGGAACGCCTTCGTAATCTTTATCTCAACGTAACATGTACTCAACAAATGACAGGTACACATTAAGCAACTTTCACAACTCTTCGTTTAATATATATTTCCACCAATTGGGGCACCATCTGTAACATTATTGACAAAATAAATACTTGTCTTTCTTGTATCCGACGATACCATGACTGATGTAACTAGAATTGCAATTAAGATTCTGGAAGTTACAAAATGCGTTTCATTTAGCTAAAATTAACGATTTTTTTATAACACCTGATTATTGACTTGAAGTTTTAACTAGCAGGCACCATCTATTAATTTTAGCTGGATAGCCCAAGCATGAAGTTAGCTTTTGGAAAATTTCTTAGAGATAAAACGCATCTCTTTAGACTTCTAAAGGCATTTATGCTCAACATAAATTCATTTTCCGTAGGTACATTACATCGTATCTTCTTTACTTCCTAAAATTCTCTAATTTCTATCATGCAGTTCCAAGTATCTTGCCACCTTATTTCTTCTGTAAGAACCTTCAAGATTCCACTACCGTCCAATCTCCTTCATTCAGTTTTTTGTCTTTTTTGAATTCCACCCAACAGGTTACCCTGTTCTCCACACTGCAACAATTTTTTGTGTTCAGCACATTTTCGCCATCCTTCGCCCCATCTAAAACTCAAAATCCTCCAATCTATACTCATATTTCCTCAAAGAAGAAACATGCCGAATCCGCGCTACGTTACATATATAAGTCTTTAATAGTCATTCATTTACTCATTAACGCGGAACCCCATTTATTAATTCCACACATCTGACAAAATACTCTACCTAATATTTTTATTACTCTGCCCCTTTTCTTCAGAAGTGCTGCCGAAATTTGTGAGCCGATGCACTTCTTTAAGCATGTCCTCCTATAACTTCTCGAGTCTCATTACTTGCATTTACTTATGAGTTATCATTAGGTATAGGTATCACGCCTCTAACGCTCAACAACGCTTGAAATCCCCGGCTCATTGCTCTACTAAAACTTTATCATGGACAGACCTCACTTAATCAACTCCCCGCCCTTTTGATTCCAACTCACAGTTTTACTTGGCCATATCCAAGGTCCAATGTCCTCATATCATCCCCAGAATGTTCATTATGTTCCTCCACTTACTCTTTCCTCCTTTCCCTTATCTACCTGTTATTTTAGATAGTCGTTTCCCTTGCTATGACGCTTTTAAATGCTTTATCCTCATTGTACAGCGTGACCAAATTTCCAGTCTGTCATTTCTCCATTCCATCGGCTAGGTCTCATCCTAGTGCTTTGCCCCCATTGGTTTCTTGTTTTAGTTTCCTCCCGTATACTCCCTTAGTACATTTTATTCAACTCCGTTCCAACATTTCCTTCTCTAATTCTAATAATCATCTATGCTATCCATGGATTTCTAATTATTTTCGTACTTACTACTCCTATACAACAAACTTACCATTTTAAGAGAGTACCAGAGTAAATTTCGCTATTAATAAATACACAAAAACCTAACTACAGTATAACCTAGTTGTTATTTCCCTCTAAATTAGGGAATTTCACATACATACACCTGTTATAGTGTACGAGCAAGTTATAGTGTAGCATAATATATTATTAAATATTAAACCCTTTCTCCTGCATAGTAATTTTATCGTTTCATAGCCAGTCATTCTTTGTCCTAAGCCGCATCTCCTACCTCATTGTCACTCCTCTCTCCACCACAATTGGATTTTAATCTCCATTCATGCCATGAATTTACCACTATAAAACATGGAATGAAACTAAATTTCTTGGATTTGGCCTTAACCCTGCTCACGAGGAATATTGTACCGATTCGTTTGCACAAGAAATTCAAGTAATAATGGCCATGGGCACTAACTCTGGCCTCATGGGCTGCATCTCGCAAACTTCAGGATTTACAACGCTATTCATGTGGCATAATAATTTCATGGAAATTTAATGGGGATGGATTCCCGTCGTCTCCTTCAATAGTACTTTTAGGATGGAAATGCTACTGCTATTAAGGTGGTCCACTGGGGTCGAATGGTTTGGAAGCCCTCTCTCAGTGTGTGATACACGATGCGTGGACTACCTTCCGTCTGAATCCTAACATCTATGGGTGTACGGGCACCATCGTTCCCACCGGAGACTTTCTAAGGGGTCATTAGGGACCGCAAACCCTTCCACAACCCTGGGATTTTAGTGCATGGGAAGGCATTCATGGTCAAACAAGTGGCCATCGAAAGGCAGTAGAAATGCTATCGGTTAATGACTTTTTTCTTTATGCTGGAAAAAATACTGAAATTAAGACAAATAGGTTTTCAATTTTCTGTACGAGCTTTATTCCTCTTGAATTTTGCATATTATTTTACAGAAAAGCGAGACGAAATATGAATGGAAACAGATAGAGGCAACGGAAGTGAAAGAAGAAAATGAGTAGGTAATACGCAATAAGCAAATAAGTAGGTACACTTTGACTGAAACGAAATTTTCGTTTCAATCGGAGCAAGGGCGAGGTAGGAAAACGAGATTGAAGGATGTCATTCCTTCAAATGGAGTCGATTTCAAAATGATTCACGAAAATAGAATACTCTCGTTTTATACGTCACACCTTGACATCATATAACAGAAATCTTGTATTGAATACGTTCAGATTAGAACTTTATTCAGGAATATTTGTTGCACGATTGTTACCTTTGTGAATAGCCTACTTGTGATCAGTTTAAGAACACAGAGTATATAATAATAAATTAAGTGGTTACCCAACAGTTATTCTAAAATAGAAAGAAAACAATTTAGAAAATTCCTTAACACCTAGTGAAAAAGGTAGGTGATGTAATTATATAACATGAAAGGGAAATGATTTCACTTCGTAGATTACTCTTAAAACTAATAGCTTATTCTTAACGAAAGCTTGTTTCTAGTGCTGCATCGTGAGCTGAAAAATAATCCTCACACAGGCTCGTGATAATAGTCACGAATCGGGAATGTATTCCAAAATGTTCAAGAGAGAAAGTTAGACGAGTAACACCAAAAATCGCTTATTTGGAATGATGAAACTTAGTAGTTTATTAGCGATTCATAATCAACAACATCGCGGTAGCCCAGTCGGTAGAGCGATCGGCTACTGTCCAGAAGATCCCGGGATCAAATCCCGGGAAATTCTCAATTAAAACTCTAGAGGTGATTTTATACGGTACGTGCGCTGGTTACTACAATTTCGTGGGAAATTGAATATATGCACAGGGATATAAACTTAACCCTTCTGCCTTGAACTACTGACATTCACAGAACTTGAGGTTAAATACGAGTTGAGCATCCCACCTGTGAAATCCAATGGCCGAGTTGATTACTCCGGAACTTAAAGCGACACTAATCCCAATTTCTTCTTTCTGGGATTTTCTCAAAACTGTTGATAACATGACTTTTAAGTTTGGGCATTTAAAACTCTCACAGTTTTAAAACTCGATTACATGGTAAATTATTTTATTTTCAAACTGATTTCAAGACTATTTAACTCAATATATAAGTTAAATAGGCCCTATTTGGATGAACACTCGTCCTAGTCCCAAGCAAACTGGCAACTTTCTTTCATTGGCGTAATTACGCTCATGGAGGTCCGCGCACATCTCGAATCACGATAACCCACAATTGGCTTTTCACCAGGGTTCACGTAGGCCAAACCACCCGAGTTACACGACACCCATGCCCGAAGCGAAATTCGAACCTGCGAATTACGGGTCAGCGGAGACTGGCTCAAAATATAAACAAATAAATAAATACTACTCTATTCCAATTTGTTCCTTATCGATTTTTTTGAATAAATTGTATGAATAAAATACATGTACATAATAATTTGGGACATTTAAACTTAAGAGCAGTCTACTAGACTGTGGGTTAAGTATTTATTTAAATCACTATGCATGAATCCCGCATAAAAGGTGATTAAAATAAGGCGCTGATAAAAACAGAATCACTTATGCAGTTAATCTAAAAACAAATTAGCAAGATATTCGAATTCTAAATTTAAATAAAATAAGAATACATACGCTTCTCTACGCGCAAGTGCTTAACTTTCACTACATTAGGTTTTTAATAAACAAATAGAATTAAAAATGCACATGGAAATGCCCTAAACTCCTACAAATTTCTTCTCCGACCTGAAAGAGGAATGAAAAGAGGGCAAGGACATTACTTATTTCAAAACTTAAGGAATTCATTGCAATTGAATTTTGGCTTAACGTCCTCAATGCTGACAAGTTTTGCTTTGCAAGTTTGCGACTTATACGAACATTTTCAGTTGAGTTGTGACCTCTACTGACAGACGAGGATTTTTTTGTGATTCCTAACCCCCCCCCCACACACACAAATTAGCCTGAAATAAAATTCAGCATATTTCTCAGAGTGCTGGAGGGACTGGGTGGGAGAGAGCTCGAACCACATTTGATTCAGTGCCAACTTTTAAACTGCTTCACCACTGTTCAACAGACACCAAATCATTGCGATATCCCAGAGCGCTCACTCCCCGGGGGCGCTCCTTCTGGAAACAACTGCGTAGAGGATGGATGACAGGAGGAAAACTACGATTATAAGGATAAAAGGAGACGACAGAGCGAGCGGGCTGGTGGGAACTCATTAGATGAGACCGAGACTTTTCATGGTAGTGCGTGGCAGCTCGTGGTAGGTGGTGGACTCTTTTGAGCGCCTCCTCCCTGCTCGGCAGGTGGCATGCTAAGCAATTGATGCAAACTGTGGGTTGAATCCATCGTCCCCTGTCTTCCCTTTCTCGTTGAACTTAATTTCTAACTTGTGCCGATGATGTTTTAGTGGATGCGCATGCTGAATCCCCGAAACCCGTGGCTAGTGTTGCATATATATACAGCCTACCAACGGATATTTCACGAAAAGCATTCCGGAGTCACATTATATAACATTTTAAATGATTGAAATTTTATCCCTTATCATTCGTTCAAAATAATTCATTCTATGTCAAAAAAAGAAAAAAAATCTAGTTTCGGTGTGCTGTTTTAACCCGTAAGCAGACATGGAGCAAACGGTTGCGCTAATCCCAAAGGGCCTTTAATGAAGACCCAGGGATAAAACTAATTATATTTACGGTCATATTCTATAACTTATCATACCTAATGCGAAATACCAATAAAACAAGTATCGATGTTTCTTCTGTGGCAATACCTCGACATATCCCGCCCTATACTTGGTAAACTGTGGATTAAGCGAGTACTGAGATCGGTTTTAACACATTTCTGAGCACGCCTGTTATGAAAAACTCATTGCACTCACGTACTACAAACTTTCTCTACTTCTGATATAACACGGTACATGACAATATCAAAGGATTAATTCTGTACTAAAGCCAATAAAAGAATAGTAAAAATAGTCACACACTAGATATTTGGCATAGGAATAATGACATTAAATAGAAATATATTTTCTTGGAGTAAAAAAATGAGGAGGCTTCCTTATAATTTTCAACTGTCAAGAAATTATTTGACACGTGTTCACAAAAATGGATAATATGTGAAAAAACGACCGAATAAAACGATAAAATACCGCTTATAATTCTCCTTCGGTGGAATATATATCAATTATCGGGGCTTATTTGCATTACAAATTATATTTTTAGGCTATTGTAAGATGCAATTTGATTGTGAAGTTTTTGGTTTGGAAAATTCCAGGTGATCCTTTTGTTTTGTTTGTTAATACGCTTTACGTTTGTACAATGGCGGTGAATTTTAATTGTTATTTAACAAAATTAATCGCATTTTTAGTGGTAAAATTTTATTTCAGGCTAATGTGTGTGTGTGGGGGGGGGGGTTTGGAATCACGAAAAATATTAATTAACACTCCAATAATAATTCACATTTAGATTTCTTCCACCATTGTCTTTAAAGGTTTTTTTTGCTGAAATCCATTGTTTGTAACCACTGCCTACACCACCTGAAGACAGAGATCTCTCATGGTGTCTTCCGGTGACTTCGCCCCAGACAGGAGTTCACAGGGTTTCCGAAGAGTTTTAGAATGTCGATAGATTTATTAGAGAGATGGGAGAGATCTAGCAAACGCATTAGACGGGGAATGAACCTGCAAATTTGAGCTGTTTGACAAGGTGGTAAATATTTCGTCCTGTCGGACTGACTGCGACTTTTTATTTAATTTGTGGAGAAACAAAATCACACGAAGCTAGTACAAACCATCACCAGACCAGACTTTGACGATCTTAGAACCGAATAAAAATTCCCTTGGCGGCTGATTTATCAGCAATATTCTGATACCATCATCTTTCGCTAAATAGCTCTTTTCACTTTATCTCCTTCGCAAACTGCGAAACTACCCTTCAATGAGCTGAGTTGTCCGTCGTCTCCCCAAATAACTAGGTAATACCTCAATTTGCTTGGTAAACGATACTCGTGACATAGAATAGAATAGAAATTGCTTTATTATTTTGGATATCTCGTCCACAAGGAACAAAAGAATGTTACACTTTTTAGAGGACGTGATCCAGTGAGGAGTGGAAAACCCATTTAAAAATAAAAAGTGAAACATGAGGCAAGTAGAATATCATGCACGATCGTATATTATTTCAGGTGAAAACGAGCGAATTTCGCACCAAATTCACAAAGTACCCTTCGCAAAGAAGCTGAATATCTACACAATTTTATCGAGAATTAAAAAATAAAAGCTAAATACAATTATTTTCAATGCGTCAGCTTTAAGCATCTAATGCATTTATTTCGGACGTAGGGACCGAGTATTTTTTGGGCCATTCCAAACAGCTTGCCTCCGCTCGCTCTCGTAGATGAAAGTGAACGTGGCTCGATCGAGGGAATTGCGCTCCCATTCTTACGGGTAAACCAAACGCAGGAGCGGGAGGGGCACTGCGACAAGCGGGGAGAATGGGGGGGGGACACCATGGTCTGGTGATGTTAGCGTGGGGGAGTGGGACGTTTGGATAAAAAACGTAAACGAGTTAGAGCGGCCCGTGTGGTGCGACGCTTTCGTAGATGGAGAATTTGCGGCGTGGGATACGAGATGAGCGGGGGAGGGGGGGGTATGAAAATGGTGGCTTCGAGTGGATGGGGAGTTTTGAGGTTGGGGGGATGGGATTAGGGAGTTGGGTGGCCGAGGCCTCACTAAGTGGGCGGGGATGGG
>LYUA01001374.1:95290-111128 GCA_002093875.1 Calopteryx splendens | reverse complement strand
CTCCTAAAGAAACCTTCACCGCGGCCATAGAATCATGGTGTTGACGTTGCAAACAATGTGTACGGCTGAAAGGAGATTACGTCGAGAAGTAACACAAGTTTAATTGTTTTTAAGGTGAATAATTTAGTTAGAAAAAAAATCGGAGGTCTTAGAACTTGAATGCACCTCGTACTTTGAAGGAATGAGAAAAAATATTTTGGAACGGGCAAGAAATCACTTACACTCGAGGACATTTACTGGTGGTAAGTCCCGTAGTATAAAAGCATTTTGCTTAATCTAAAAAAAATAATTTAATACAATTAGAAATAGTATTAGAGAAAACAAGTACGCGTAGTGCACGAGAAGAGCGGCCCTATTGAATAAAAGAGAGTCATTAATATACCGGGATGCACATTTAGGTCATTTATGTTTCGTGTTCCTGCACAGGAAGTTATTATTCACAGAGTTAAGGAGATACTGAAATAAATACGATCACGCCGCATCTATATTAATTTTAAATTACGTGAAGCAGCAGCCGAAAGGCAAAGTGCTGCAGATGAAGGGGCCCGTTTTCTTTCCTCTTAATGCCTTACTTAAGGTCGATCCGTGCATGGAAAATATAGAACACTTGAAAAATGTAATGAACTGAAATATTAATATTACTTAATAATTATAAGAAATATATAGTTCTAGTTTTAACATTTTCACATTCTTCGGCCATCGTGACAGCAACGAAATGCTATGCTTGCCGGATACTCGGAGGTGGTCTTCTACAAAAAGAAATAATGGTATAATAATAATAAAAACTTTAATACGTCAAATGAAAAAAATGGTCAAATTGCTGGAAAAATTTGAAGTGGATTACAATGATAGAAGAATAATCCACCAAATATACAAGGACCAAGTCCCTGCAATATAAATGAAAGACGGGAGAAAATAGAAGCCAAAACAAACAAAGAAATAACACAAGGATGCGACCTGTCACCAGCATTATTCAACATATACATGGAAGACGCGATAAAAGAAGCACAGGAAGTGGGTATCAAAGAAATTAGGTTGAATGGTTACGAAGTTAACATGCTCCACTTCACAGATGATATCGCAATCATCGTAGATAACCGAGAACTGGCACCATTGAACGTAATGGATGAAATGCTTCAAGAATAGAACATATAAATCTAAAACTAGTAAAATAAAAATACTAGTGTGAGGAAGAGAGAAGCTGACAGAAGACGTCCAACTACAAGAAGAGAAATTAGAACAAGTGGAATCATTCACCTGCCCCGGAAGGACTTTAACATGGGATGGAAGAAGCTCGATGAACCTCAAGTGCAGATTAGATCAAGCCAAGAAGACGTTTATGATGAAGAGACAGCAGCTATTTTCAAAGTGGATAAAGTTACAAACAAGGATGAAATACTTACGTCAAAGTATTTTTATGGAGAGTGGCACTCTACGGACTAGAGATATGAACCATCAGAAAAAATAGAGGAATAGAAGAATATAAGCCTCCAAAACCTGGTGTTGGAAATGACTGCTAAAGATCAAATGGACGGATAAAGTTAGAAATTAAGACGTCAACATAAGTGTAGAAGAGAAAAAGACTGTATGGAGCACAATATGGAAAACGAGTGCATGCACCCCATGCACGATTTCTATTATGTTCCTGAGAACGGATTCCTCTGGAACATAATGGAAGGGAAAATAGAAGGGAAAGTCCCATGGTGATGATCAAGGGGCAAATATGTAGGAAAAAATAAAGAGGCTGTAAGAGAGAAAACCTATGGTGGAGTATGGAATTTACACGGGATTGGTAAGCATGAAGGGCTGCACTCTTCCAGTCTTAGGATTAAAAGAATATGTTGACGATGATAATGTACCAGGTTCTGTATGCTTGTTCGTCGGATTTCCACTTTTCTCGAGATGACAGAACGTGTAAAGCAAAGATACTGCATCAACTTTTGTCAAAAGCTTGATGATTCCCGAGCCGAAACATTTCATAAGATTCGGCAGGTTTTAGCAGACGATGCCATGTGAGAAACCCAAATATTGGAGTGGTTCCTCCGATTGAAAAATGGCCGCACATCTGTGGAGAGTGACTAATGTTCTGGGAGGCAAAAAATACAACTTACAGCTCAGCTGTAGTTGAGACGGTGCGTAATCTGATAATGGAACATCGTCGTTTGGCAGTAAGAGAAATTTCTGAAATTGTCGGGATCATCAACGATTTTTTATATGCAATTTTATGGAAGAACTTGGACATGCACTGAGTGGCCACGAAATTTATACCCTAACTGCTGACGCAGGAACAGAAACAACTCCATCTTAGCGTAGCGCAGGGCATGTTGGACACTGCCAACACCAATCCGAAGTTTCTCAATAACTGGAGATGAGTTTTCGATTATGACCTGGAAAACTCCCGATTTGAGATGAGATAATGTAGAATGCGATGGCATGGCTGAGTCCAGGCCAAACGACGCCTTCCTGAAGTGTTTTCAGCAGTGATCCAGGATCGGTGAGCTGTGTGGAGGTGCAAAGGTCCTACTCTGAAGTGGATTAGGGTCCCAATCCTCTTCAGGTACGTGACATTTTATTCCCAGGCCGATGATCGGATTTTTGTTAGACAGAACTTTCCAAAAAACAGCAATTTTGCCAAAACACTTCAACATCACTACAAAAGTGATTTTAATTTGGGTGTTCTATGTTGTTATAATGACCGATGCAAGCTCAACGCAAGAGGACAGTTCAAGATTTTAAAAAGTATGCGTGACCCTGTAGTTTGTCTTATCAACGAATACTTGAACCTACCCCGCCTCCTCCCCGACCCTTCCAACAGTTGCAGCACACAACCGTTTCCCACCTCCCCCTCCTCGCTTCAACCTGACTCTACTCCTCCCCTCCTCTCCCCTCCCCCAATCTCCTGGATGAAAAATTGTATGAATTGAGAGACTCCTATATTCCTTCACTTGATGATGTTGAACATTCATTGAAAACAAGGTCGAAAGTATCACACTTGAGTTTGGTGTGTTTGAAAGGTGCATGGAAAAGTTTATGTAAAATATATTATTGTGAAAATTGAATATCACAAAGTTTCGAAATATAGATTTTTATTCATATCCAAATATGTTTCAATGGGTAGTGAAAGACACTAGGTTTAAAACATTTCTGTTCGATTTTCTACTAAATGGAATCGTTTCTCCTACATTTCTCATTTAACTAACTACATTTAATATGCCATCCTTATTTTGGCTTTCAATATGAAAGTACGAAATGGAAATTAGGAATGGATTGTAAAAATGAAAAGGCTTCGTTACAGTAGGTATTTCTGCTTGTGTTGGCATGCCATTTATGTTTTAGAGAGTTGGCATCAGTCATTCCAGGATTATGCACTCATTCTACAACGGATTATTGCACTATGCGATGCAACCATAATTTATATGACAATTAATACGCAAAATAAAATTCAACACAAATAATCTGGTGAAAAATCATATTTTAGCATATGGGAAATAAACAAATTTTGAATGTAAAGGTCCTAAAATCAAGCACAATGCCTTTTAATGGGAATTAATTAAATAGATTTAATTTTTCATTAAGTAGCTGAATTGCTTTAACGAAAGGAAAATCTATATTTTTATGTCATGGTTAATTCTCCTTTTTTGTGACGATAACTATATCAGGTTCCTTAGTTTATTTTCCGTGGAGCATTATGATACATATATCCTGTAATAGCACTCGCAGTCAGGTTAATACCGACAAGGTTGAGATATAATTGATTTAGCAAGATGGCTGGAATCACTTTTGAGTTTGTTAACCTCCAATCTCTCCAAATTTTGGAGGTAACTGAGTTTTACGAGAAAGGGAAAACTAATTTACTGATACTCTTGAGCTTCGATGGAACCAACTGAAAGCCGGAAAAACTAATGTGCACTTAATTCCGGGCACACAATGAACACAGATTTCAGCTGAAACTTATGACAACGTCAGTGAAACCAGGGTTGGAAATTAAACGTACAATTACGGCTAAATAATCGAGCGGTTTTTACATCAAGCTAATAAAAAGATTAGCCATTTCAAACTAGTTGAGAAGCTGCTATTTTACATTCTAAATTTGATTTTGATACAATATAAAAATTCCTCTATTTATTGTACTAATATAGACTTACCCTTGGGGATGAAAATATACTGATTTTTTATTTGGCTATTGACTTTAGTTTATGGAAAAAAAATTACATGCAAATGTTCCTTTCGTTGGATCGGAAAATTTTCATTAATGTCGGACCTCATCAATTATTTACGGATCAGTTTCAAACCAGATAATATATACCCCATTTTTAAGGAGTTAAAAAATTAATTTAATATAATACTTAATTTTTAATCCACCAATTAATCATAACTAGTTTCTAACAGAACAGGCATGAACATTCTTTCTTCCCTATCCTGTAAAATTTCCATACTCTCTCCATTACCTCCTTATGGCTCCCGTTTCTAAAATGAGACGCAAAATTATTGCATAATTAATTTATTTTTTAGTTTAAATTTTCCTCTTTATGCATTTATATTTGTTCTTTTACTACGAATACTTCATTTAAATACCCCATAATACGCGGTCCTGGGGTTTAGGTCACCTACTACACACTGTGTTGTTTCTGAAGTCTCCTATGCCTACTCTTAATGAGTGAACATGTAACTTTCAAAGGGCATAGAACTAATCTCTGTATGGCCTTGAATTTGTTTTTCATATGCAGACAGCCAACTATTGTTGTCAATGCATCGGTCACCCGTAAAAAAAAAATCATTCCAAAAACGATAAAGAATAGATTTGACTTAATTCGAAATGGAAAAGTGACTTCAACAAATTACATATTACCTATGCATAGCACTCCATATTGTTTTGGTGTCGTCAAATACACCTATCCATTTTATTTGTACGCCTGAGAGTTCAAAGAGAAGGCAAAAAGCAAAGGCCACGGAAATAGAATAGAAATAAGCTAGCATTGGCAGTTGTTTGAGTGGCTTAGAAAAGCAAAAAATGAACATAGTTTCACCTTAACTGAATATATTAAACAATTCTCGGCCGATCCTCGTGGTATTTGAATTGGATACGTGGGTGAAAATGGCATTACAGACGAGTAAACAATGCAAGCGTCCTCGCATGTAAAATTACTTCCCCTTTTGCGACGGGAGGCCCCTTAGTCAGCGGTGGCGCCTGTTACGACCACGGCATTAAAAAATAGTGCCTCCCACACCCCCGCCCCCCCTCAAGTCCACGCGGTAAGTACGAGTTCGCTGCAGTCCGCGCCTCAGCCACACGCGAGTTCGGTCTGGGAAGTTTATATACACGGTGCCAGCTCGAAACTGCACCATTGATCTCACTCGTCCCACGCTAATACGTGGCCTGAAGCTAATTGGAATCGAAGGGACCCTGCCATCCCACTTCTCTCCCACCTCCCTTATCCCTCCACCATCCCCACCCTCGCCTTCTTTCCACCCTCCCTTCCCCGCCACGGCCTTCCATTTACCAGGACGCGGACGCTATTACCACAGCCAACATCGCCGCCAACGTAACCTCCGACCTCCCTCTCCTCCATCTCCCTCCTACGCCCCAGCCCCCGGACTCCCCCGGCCCCCTCCACATATACCCACTTTCGCCTCGTTTTCCATTCATCTCCATCCTCGCCTCAATCCTCCTCCTCTTTTCCCTCTCCGTTCCTGCCCCTACTCACCTTTTCCTTCTCCTCCCCTCTCCCTCCCATTTCCCTTTAGGGCACCCCCGTTCCTCTCTTCCAGGAGTACTTTGAGGGGGAAAACCTCGGCTCCCGGTCCAGCCATCGCCGCTCACTCCCCCCCTCGCTCCCACTTCGCTTCCCTCCTCTCCCCCAGAAACCGACCCGTTCCTCTTCCTCCCTCGGCGTCTCCATCTCACGTCGCCCTCAGTGACAAACACTCCCGCACCGATCTTGACGGCATCCCACCGCACCTTTCCGCAGCCGGAGCACTCCGGGGGAGGAGTAGGGGGTCATCCACCTGCCCCTCCCACCCCTTTACGACCAACCCTCCCTACGCGACGCATCCAAGAGGGAGATCCAGGGAAGGGTTAATGTGCTGGGATCAGGCTTGGGTCGCCGAGGGGGTGGGTTTCGCGACTGGATGCGCCCCATCCATCATTTTTACGCATTCTCTCAATGCAAATGGGAATCTATATATTAGCCTATTTCTTTGCGTTCTTCTGTAGCCATACCTTCTCCCCCCATCATCCGCTCATTGTCATGCTCCTGTACGCATTGGGTGGTTACGAACCGCGTGGTTGCCGTTGAGGACGATGTGAAGGGTTTGTGAGCTTGTTTTACGTGCTTGACGTGACGGCTCCTTTCAAATATTTTTTCTTGTCAGAAAACGATGGTTTTAATTTCAGAAAGTTAATGCTTTTTGCACGTCTTCTCTTCCATATTTCTCCCTGTACTTTATCAACGAGATGAGTAAAATTTGGTCATTCGTGGAAATGGGGTGGCAAATCAACAATTCGCTATTGCCTGCCGTTTGTCGTTAATAATGAATCCCAGTTCAAATACCTTGATTTCCTTAATTCGAGTACCCTTAATAGGTGTAAGAGTGTGCATTTAATGAGAACATTCAAGTTTATGACATTTTAATATTAAAACTCTAATCAAGTTTGGAGTCCAGATAGATAATTTTAACTCGCTAATAAAATTTTCTTAAAGTTTTTTCGGATAGGTACATATACAATGAGATTGAACATTTCCCAAAAGTATTTATTCTTCGGATGTTAAAATGATACGATGAATTCCAGTAAGATATCTCATCGTATATTTAAAACATCCTACAGCAGTTCATATCTTTTTTTGTTGGTAGTCTGTAAATATTCGTAGAATAGAGAGTCAGTTTGAAAATGAAGGAAGCGTGGGATTATTTTATACGATGGAAACAAAAGTTATTTCACCTCTAATGTGCTAATCGTTTCGAACATTGAAAAGATCTGTTTACGTTTGCCTAATTTGGAATGGGGCGATCGCTCACTGTTACTAATACTGAAAAAAATATTTAATATAATAATTTATGTGATATTTTATTTCATATACTATACTGTATCTTGCTCATGGTTACATTCAAGAGTTGCGGGAAGGAAGACTTAAGCTAAAAGAATGGCGTATATGATAAATTGAAAAGCTGATGCACAACTCGTAAGTGGGTGTAATATTTCATTCGTCAATGGTTATGCAGCAACTCTTCTAATTTAAGACGGCTGGATCACGCTCTCTTACCTATTCCTAACGCCCTCGGGGATAATGATCGATTTTTCAAGTGAACTTCTAATGCGGTTTCCCCACATCCCTAAACCAGAGGAAAAATTCACCTCCTCCGACCCAATTTTCCACTCACCACTCCTCCGACCACGTTCCACGCCCAACCCCATTCCTTCCCACACAACTTCTTCCACCTTCCCACGCCAAACGACCTCCAACTTCGGCTCACTCTGGAGACCTCCTTCGTTAGCTCGAGTTTCCACACACAGGTACACACACAAAGCAAGTTTCTCAAAAGGCCATGTTCCGAT
Organism: Calopteryx splendens; assembly: GCA_002093875.1. Lineage (NCBI taxonomy): Eukaryota > Metazoa > Arthropoda > Insecta > Odonata > Calopterygidae > Calopteryx > Calopteryx splendens. The sequence continues at coordinate 103,573 of LYUA01001374.1, read as the reverse complement.
CCATTTCAATTCCCGCGCCACGGCATTTTCCCATTTCCCTTTGAGACCCCGTCGTCGCCGGGACTCCTGCCCCCCTCCCACGCCCCCTCTCTTCCTCCTCGCCCGCTCCTCCCTCCCAACCCTCCACCTTCGCCTTTTCTTCCTTTCCTTCGCCTTCCCCTCACCACTCTCTTCTTCCTTTTAGTCACATCCTCTTCCCACATCCGCAAAGCGACTTCTCACGCACAAAAATTCCCACCGAACCTCCTCCCTCTCGAGGCAAAAGGACATCCCTCCTTTATCCCTCCCGTGCTCGTTAGGGGCTCCTTTCGGTGAGCGTTTCCTTGCGTGAGCATTGGATCCATGCATGAACTTGGTGTCATGCATGAACCGATATTTTCCGTGCTTACCCCAAAAAATTACACCTTAAATTGGAATTACTTTTTTAGATTTAATCGCGTAAGCAATTTACCTGTCAATGGTTTTCTAATAAGACGGTGGTTAATATTGGCAGCTGGCTCATCTCTACAGTGCCGCTTTCCCATACCGATGGGTCATTAGCACTCCATTTCTCATGCCAATTAACTCTCTTAGTCGATAACCATTCTCCAAAAAATATTTTTAAGTTCTCGCAAGAATGAAGTTCCTACCCAGGGAGAGCATGGGTTTCATAATTGTATTGAAGCGAGAGATATTACTTCCAACGCAAAAATACAGAAAAAACTATAAATATATTTATCTTCAATTTAACATTAATCAAATATCAATTATATATTAGTATTGCTTCCAGGGGAAGTGGTAGTCCAGTGGTTAGAGCGCTGGGCTGCTGACCGGAGAGCCGGGATTCGAATCCCGGTGATGCCTTATGGCACCCTCAGCTTCACCCAAGCTTTGTACCATTTTTCGGGTACCATTTTATATATATTTTATTAAATTTATTTCATTAATGAAAATCTGAATAAAGTAGATTTGTGATACATATTTTATGGTCTCTCATCCAGAAAGCAGTTCCCTCTTATAAACTTTTCGAAACTAAAGTGGTAAAATTTACATATAATACGCGTGAGAATAAATCTAGTAGCTGCATTTTCCATCTCATATTCTTAAGGCCGGGTAGCAATGAGGAAGGAGCGTATAGCTGCAAAATGAAGGGTCTAGAATTTATGACTAGATGTGGGATCTTACTTTTTGAACTTCACTTAGGCTGGTTGATTATTCGTTAAAATATTGTTTTTCAGGAGCATCGTAAATCATTTTTCATAACATTTCAAGATAGCAGAAGTAAAATTTTGAACCGTTTGTATCAATTAAAAAAAAGAGGCTTGGATCTAGAATGAAATTTTAAGTAAGTTACGAAACTTACTTGTACGGGAAACCATGAAAAAAAATCAGTATTAACATTAATCTCATCATATTTAAAACTAATAAAGTCGAATACAATTTTTACTACGAACACGAAAGAATGTTTTTAGTAACCATGTTTATACTGTTTTTGATTGTGAAATTGCCCTTGGAAACCACATACGGCACGGAGAAAGAACTGAATCTGATCGTATCGGACCGAACTACAGAAAGAAGAACTTGTAGATTCGGGTGGATTCGTTAATTGATGACCCCAATATCTCCTTTGTAATCCACCCATCTATCCCGATTTTCAACTTTCAGTCTTACAGCCAGACTGTTCGCAGTGCAGGGAGGGAACGGTCAACAACCTAGAGTCAACGAGCCGCACCCTTTTGCGTGGCCTGCGAGGTAGCCGCGAAATTTCCATTATTCCCGTCCCCCTCGCATTCGACTGCGCCCTACTGCAGTGCTCAGGGCTTTTAGAGTAATTATATAGCTGGATCGTAATTCTCTGCACCCATTCTAATTATCCGGCTACTCTTTGCACCTAATGAGTTCTGTTCGTGTCAAAAAGACTATAATGGAAACTTTTTATTTTTATAATTCCAATGCTGATAGCATAATTTTCTCTAGTGAGATATGTTATGGCTTCTCTGACGAATAACACAATGCCTTCACGGGCTCCTTTTACCTCTAATCTCTTGAGTTTCAGGGATTTCAATTAAGTCCTTCATCTCCCATTAAACATTGAAGCGTATTACGTTAGTTGAACCCTTTTTCTCGAACGGCAATCAAATGCTATCAATTCATACTATTTTTTGCTGTAAATGAAAATAAATATTTATACAAGGTTTTCTTTAACTATTTGTACCCAGTGTCCATTAAATCACAATTTGGAAAACGTCAGTTTGTTTTAAAAATAATTTGCAGCTTAATACTTTTACAAATCTCCAATCTCCATCGAACTAGTTTGGCATACCTATTAGTCGTACGAATTAGATACTCTCACAGTTTCAGCAAAGATTATATAATCTCAGTTTTTCTTTTAGCACACAAACTCCCATCTTGGCGTTTTTTACCAAACTTTTTGGTCATAAAATAAACCAAAACCTCCGCAATCCCCAGACACGCTTTTCGTATAAATAAGCGTTAACCAGTTCTTCTACGAGTTATGTACCTAGATGACTGTTTACGAACTGCGTTTTCGGAATTCCAAGCCCACCGACCCCTTTCCATCCTCCTTCCATTCCCATTTTTTTCTTCTTCACTTGGCACATTCCACCCCCACCTCCGTGAGCTGGGAGATGGTTGGGTGGTCATTAGCCCACGGGTATTGTGTTCGGAGTTTCAGAAAAGGCCACTTCGCGCTGGAATGATCGTTCTCCGCTGGCGATAATTTCTCTGACTCACTGCTCAGCCAGTGTTTTTGAACTTAATCCCTACCGTTTTTCTCCAAAACACTCCGCATTTATCCGTACCCTACGTAAGGAGGGGACATTCACCAAGCGTCTGGAGAGAGAAATCCGAACGAGGGAGAGGGAGCAGTAACAAGAGTGCGTGATTAAAGAAGTGTTGTGAGGAGAATGATTTCCAGACTAGTTGTCACGGTGAAAGGAATGGTATTGAGAAAGAAGAGTGAGAAGACTTATGGCATGGAAGTACTTCGCTGGATACACGATGGTGTAACTGAGAGGTAATTTAAAATATTTTCTCAGACGATGGTCTGAAGGGAGGAAAGTATCCATTTCTCGAAATACTTAACTCGAACACACGGAGGTTTATCATTCAATGTCTACTTTGACATTGAGGAATAATGCAAAACTGATTTATTTCATGAATAAACAACAAGAGAGTAAGGACTCGCGAGTTGGTGCAATATCCGGGGCTTAAAAAGTCCCACAGAATCCTTCCAGGCCTGGCCCACGCTTCTTCCCTCTTCTTTCCTTCAGACTCTCTCCATTACTTACTCCCTCAGTAAGTTTTCTCTCATAAAAGACGGCGGAAGGGTCGTCAAAACCGTTCATCAATCGTGTGTGTTCTTCTTTTATATAATATATATTTCTTATATACTATATATATTTACTATAATATAAGAAACGCCGTGGTGGGCAAAGTGTATGATGGGAGTGAGGTAGGAGAGTACGGCTTAAGAATGAGTGACTGCAGAGAGAAAGCTATAGAAATTTATTGAAGGAATGTCTTAGTTATAAATAAATCCTGGTTTAAACACCACAAACAACTTGGGTACACATGGAAAATTCCGGAATAGTCGGGGAGGTATCAATTAGATTTCAATGTGTTCAGGCATAGATTTAGAAACAGTGTCTTTCATTCACACGATTTTCCTGGAGTGGATGCAGATTCAGACCACTATTTAGCACTAATGAAATGTAATTTGAAGTTCAAGAAGATAGGAAAGGGAAGACAGAGGTGAAAATGGAACGTTGAAGAATTAAACGGGACGAAATGAAAAGAGTACCAGAAGGCAGTTGAGAGAATCAAGAGATTCAAGCAAGATGGGAAGAATTCATAGAACTATACGGTAAATACATTAGGCAAGTGAGCTTGAACAAAGAAAAAGAAAATTATCTCGAAAAAGATAGATTAGGCTCTAGAAATGCTAGAATTCGAAATTGAGAAGGCATCGAAGGAAATGAAATTGAACAACGGTGTTGGGGTAGATAATATCCTTACAGAATTCATCAAGAGTATAGGAATTCTTGGAAGGAGTTTTAATGGGGTTGATAGCAGAATTTATGATGGTGGATTGTTCACAGAAGAATTTGTTAGGTCAGTGTTTTTCCCATTCCAAAAAACGGAAAAATAGGAATAAGGTATGTTAGGACTAGAGGAAAATTAGTTTGATTCCGCACGCAGCAAAGTCGATACTCAACGTCATTAATAAGATGATGGAGAAGAAGGGAGACGATTACTTAGGAGAGGAACAGTTTGGGTAACTGAGGTTTGACAGAGTAAAATGGGAACATCTAGTTAAAGCATCGAAGAAGATAGGTATAGACTGGTGGGGATATAAGATTTATCCGAAACCTGTACTTACATTTTTCAGACAGATATGGGTGGCAGATGGAGAAACAACGTGGCCAGTAGTAGTCCGGGGGTTAAGTTAAGTTTGTCCGTTATCACCCATGATTTACAACGCCTACTTGGAGGACATGATAAAGGAGGCATAGGAATGACTAGAGGTAGGAGTGAAAGTAGGTGGGGTACTTATCAAGTCAGATTAGCGGACGATAAAGCTTTAGTTAGCCTATCAGCCAAGAGACTTCAGTCATTGGTGAGCTCACTTCAGAGCCAGACTGATAGCCACAGAATTAAATTAAATGAGAATGAAAAGCATTCAATGTGGTTAACGAGAAATAGGAAGCCCAAGTTAAATATTTATATGGGAGAACTTAAACTTACGGTAGAACAATTTTGCTATTTATGTAGCGTAGGACGAATCGCGTTATGTATGTAGGACGAATGCGAGAAATGTGATCAGGATATTAGAAGTAGAATCGTGTTAGTTAAGGAAGATTTTACTATGAGAGAATTTATGACAAAGACTTTAGGTAATAATGTAAAGAAAATTCGTGAAGACGATATGAAGCGTGGTTTTAAATGGCTCGGAAACTTGGTTTTTGAGGCAAGATGACAAGTATAGATTGGAGTATTTTGAAATCAGGGCGTGGAGAAGGATGATAATTGAATTCGACGGAAAGGAAAACGGACAGGCCTTGCGCACAGTGGGGCAGGAGGAAGAGCAATTGGGAGAAATTCGAAGAAGGCAGGAAAAACGGATGCATTATTATTATATTTTTACGTGCACAATCATGACAGACGGCGGTTGCGCTTTCTGCAACGGAGAGGGATGATTTTTTGTTCATGCCTGAATTTTAACACCATCTCCGTTTGCGTCAATTCCCTGCTCGGTAGCCATTGAGCGTTCCGCACAATGTGTTTGTCGGATTTCCAGTTTACTCAGGATGAAAGAACGTCTAGAGGAGAAACACTGCATCATGTGCAGTCAAAGACTTATTAATTTCCATGCTAAAACAATTTGTAAGATTCGGCATGTGTTTGGAGACGACGCCATAGTGGTATTCCCAAAAGAAGGAGTGATTCAAGAATGGCCGAACATCGGAGAAGAGTAACCAGCGTTCTGGGGTGCCAATGCAGCTCACGGAGCAGCTTTCGTGGTGGAAAAGGTGCAACATTTGGTAATGGAAAATCGTCATTTGACAGCATGGCAAATCGTTGAAGAGGACAACAGATCAAAGATTCCGCACATCCATTTTATCAGGAGCAGTTGGACGTGCATCTAGTGGCAATGAATATTGTACCCAAGCCGCTGGCCCAGGAACAGACACAACTCCGTCTTGACGTGGCGCAGGACATGTGGGGCATGTACAACACCAATCCTCAATTTCTCAAATCTGTGATAACTGGAGATGAGTTATGTGAATACGAGTACGACCAGCAACGTTCCCGATTTATGAGTAAAGAGTAGACAATGCAGAACAGTGGAGGGCATGGTGAGCTAAATCTGTGGGCCTACTTTGAAGGGGATTAGGGTCCCAACCAATCCCCTTCAAAGGCCTTTTTAAGGAACGCAACATTTTTTTTCCCTGCCAAAGGTCAGATTATTTTTAGGCAGACCTCAGGTATAAACATATATCGTATTTCGTCGGAGACCATCCTTTGTCAATAAGAGATACATGAATGAAGGAGGAATGAAAGGAAAGACTTTAAGGGATAGGAAGAAATGGGAGTGCGAGGTTGGTGAGGGGCGGATTCAGAGGGATTTTGTTGAGACCAGACTGTTGGTAAGCCTCAAGTGCCCAGATACCTATGTGCCAAGTCCTTAGATCCATGTTCGTGGAAATATCGTGGAGGGAGTCATGATGAAAAGAGAGAAAATATAATCCATAGGTAGGTCAAGGGATGCGGTACGTGTAGGGAGAGAAAGAACGGACAGAAAAGCGGATTTGGTCGAGAAGAGGTGATTATTAATGCGGGGGCGAGGGAATTGGTGCATTATCCCGTATAGGAGGGGTAAAGGATACAAAGGAGAATTTAGATGACTTTTTGACAGTGAATTATTGTGGGAGCTGAGTAATGCGAAGATAAGAAGGGATAGAGGGGAGGGAACGGAACTGAGGAGAAGGCATGTTTTACACCGTTCACGGTTCGTACGGCGAATCGATTGCTTGGAGGGGTTTTAGGAGGGATTATCAAAGGTTTGTTTAATTTTGACATTTTATGAAGATTAGCGGGTCGTTAAAAGAATAATGAAAGAAATTGGGAGAGTATGAAAGTGGTGATATCACTAATTAAAAGAAATCGGATATAGCTGAAGTGAATTTTTTTATTTTTTTTATCCCGAAAGGTAAGTGGTACAGAGGTTTTAGTATTTCACGTGTCAATTCTTTAGGGCGTGGGTTATAGAGGGAGGAAGGATTTATTTTTTTAAAAGACATTTTTCACGCTACCTTCGTTTGTGTAGCATGTTAACCACGAATTTCTTTAGATTTGGTGAGAGGTGGAAGTCAGAGGGAGCCAAATCTGGTGAATAGGGTGGATGCTCCAACAATTCGTGCTTCTAATCCCTCACTTATGTCCTTTTCCAATGAAATTTTGTGAGCAGGTGTATGATGTATCAGGTACATTCAGCATGTTAGTAATAAGCCTTTAGTGTCTCGTATTTTCCTGATGAAAGTTATTCTTTTTCTTTTGGAAAGCTGGCCTCTTCCTCAGTTGGTCCAGAAGACCTGTGTCGTATTCGCCATTCATTGTTGTTACTTTTCAAGGTAATCAATACAAAAAATCCCGTTTGCATCCCAGAAAGCACTGGCCATGATCTTTCTAGTTGGTGAAATGGACTTCGCCTCTTTTGGTGTACAGCCACTGTCTTCCACCCATTGCTTTTTTATTGTTATTTCGTTTCTGGTGTGCAGTAGGTAGTGAACTCACGTCTCAACTATAGCAATAAATTGGCGCACAAAATAAATTGAATCCTTTTTAAAATGGTCCAAATATTCTTGAAAAATAAATTTCACATTTCTTTTAGGTTAGAATTTAACAAATGTGGTGCCCATCATACAAAATTCATATTAAGTTCACGATGTAAAATGAACCGTACTCTTCTGATATGCCTTCAGCGTTCACTTTCTCAAAATTCCTTAATCGACCATCTTCCAATACCACATTTTGTACCTCCATTTCTTCACTGTAGAAAACGAAGACAGACTTCGGATGAACCAACTTTGAATATTCGTTGGCGATAAATTGTCCAAAACGAAGAATTTTATGACGGCATGATAGTGAAGGAAATTGGCAGGATAGACGAACTTGACATCCATTATAACGACAAATGTAGCAACATAACAAAAACAATATTTTATTTAAATTAATGTCAGTCTCTTCGCTAATCTGTGAACTTCTCTCCTTGCCCTCGTATATCAAGGAGATTCCCGTGTGTCTTTGAATATACTCCACAGCTGCTCCTCACGACTTTTAAGGAATTTCAGTGGAATTCTGCATTTTGGCATTAAATTAAAGTATTTCAGCATAAAACCTTTCATATTTACCTGTTATCCAAAGTATTTTGGGTATTTCACATTGGATACGATTTGGGTATTGTTAACATTATTAGTTTTATAGCAGTTCCCATCAGTTCTGTGTCTTTCGTGATTCTTACGTGAATTATAAGTAAGACATGTTGTTAGTCATTTATTTTCTTATTTTGCATTGGTAATCGTTTCATTGTAGCTTTAAAAAATTGATGTATTCTTCACATATATGGAGTGTTAAAACAAAATTTATAAATTGCTAATAAATAGTGAAATTAGCTTCAATGACGATTAATTGGATTGACATACTTATATATTGATTAGTAATACGTACCACTCAAGGTTCGTAGAGTATAAGGTTGCCTCACTCACGCCTCGGGCTCCTATT
>LYUA01001373.1:396828-410663 GCA_002093875.1 Calopteryx splendens | reverse complement strand
GTGAAAAATTCACAGTGTAAAAATCATTCGCCTGAACCGGGACTCGAACCCAGCACCTTGCGCACGAGAACAAATACTTTGTGACATAGTATGTACGGGATTTCGAAAGAACATCTAGTTCCGCGTAAAACTAAAAAATTCACAGTGTAGGAGGATGCCTGGGTAGCTTAACTGGCTAAAGCATTCGGCCGGAAATCGAGGGACCCGGTGAATTTTTCGCATATGTATGCACAGCAGCAAGTAACTCCGTTTAAGGTACTGTTGTGGTATGTTCCGCAGTTTCTCAGAAAAAAGTTAACCTCTATAGATTCATTTAAGATTTTTCCATTTGTTTGTTTTGGGTGTTATATTTTTGTGGCATTTCCATTAACAAGAAGAGTATAAATATGCTAATAGAGCACACCATATATGTAAAATTTAGGTGTGAAGAATCTAAGATATTCATGAGAGCCATTAGAATATTTTTTGTGAGTATGCGGCCAAGTGAATCTCAAAGAATATGTAAGATATCAAATTTAGTTCCTTTATTATTATAGAAAAAATAATATGAAACCCTAAATTTCAAATGTAATAACATTTCATTTAAACTGATGTCTTTGCAAGTTACTGAAAAATGCAAATACATACTTATGCAACATGTACAGGTTGCTATGATTACTGGTGTTCACTGACATTTGAAATATAGTTAATACGGAGGAAAGGGGAGTAAGTAAAAGCCTGATAGAGAGAACTTAAATTAGCCTTTCTGAACTGACTCTTACCCATATTCATTAGCTGCCCCACAATCTTCATTACGTTAGGATTGGGGTGGTGTTCAATAAGTGAAAGTTTGATGTACTATAATTCATTTTCTTGTCTCTTCTCCAAATTATCTTAAACTCTTGTGTTCAAAATTTTAGTCCATGAGAGGAGGGAATAGGTGTGGTTTGGCTAGTGGGTTGTCAAGACACATTGTGCATTCAAATATACTGAATGGAAGGACTTGGGTAGCATTATGTCTATAGGATATAAATTTTTTTTCAAGTTTAAAATTTATCTGTATCAATTTTATATTTAATGTTTTAACTTTTACTTTTTTGAATCCCCAGAATAGCTGTAGGCTATATTCTAAAAAAATATGTAGGTATAGCTGTAAAAAATATTAGTTACTGATATTGACTTTTAAACTACCTTCATGATATATAGGTGCTTATTCTTTATTTCTGAAACTTCCCCTCTAGAATAATTCGGAGTTTACCCTCAATTTCCACTTAATTTGCAAATTGCTTTGTAAATTAGTTGTAAATTGTATAATTGTACTGGTAGCCACAATGGGATTCAAAACTAAACAATTTACTCATTCTAACAAGCCCATTGGTATTTTTTGTGCATAATGTTACAGAGTACACATCTTCCAGACTTACTAGCGTGACTTACTTTGGAGGAATTTCATTGTTGAGAGTCCCATAACAATGAGTGATACTCCCTGCATTACAGGCTTTCAATCTATAGTTTGTCTAGACTACTGTGTTGGTTAGAAGATAATGAAAAGACATTACATTCCAGATGATTTTGTCTTAAAAAAAACTTGTTGGTAAAAAATTAATTACAGAAATTCATTTATCTATTATCATTTCAGGTAGTTGCCTTAGATTGAATTTTAATTTAAGCTATAGTTCTGCACAAATATAGCTTAGAGAGTTTTCCCATTGTATTCATCTTATTCACTGTAATGATTTTTGTATATGCCACTCCCAAGTAGCCTATTGATCTTGGGTCAAAATTTTTGTTAATTATGAGGGGTGTTCGGAAATCAAGGACTGATAAATCTCTGTAGCGTTGTTATGAGCATGACCCTGATGGCACAAGCACTGGGCAATTTAGTTATTCACTATCATTTGAGACCTAAATATTTCTTTTTTACTACATTGTTTATGGTTGTTTTGAGTACTTCACAGTGAATAATACAATAAATAATCCTGCCACATGTTAATTCCTCGTGTGATCAGATTTCTTTATGAACAAAAACACTTATTCATTGCCAACTTGTCTTCAGACTTGAAAGTGTGGGCGAGAAGATCTGTGAAAACAGATGCTTTCTTAATGCTTTCTGAGCCTTCTGCTGAGCTGAGTTTGTGTACTGTTCTGTACAAGATTGTTAACTAGAAGATTCAGTACCTTAAAGTTTGCACTTGGTGGGCACTAAAGATGCTGACATATATTCATATTGGGAAGTGTTGATTATTCGCCCTACAGTCCGGATCTGGCACCAAACAACTAGTCTCACACTTAAAGAAATTAGTTGGTCATCAATGCTCCAGGGACAGCAAGCTCAAAAATGTAGTCCAGAACAGCTGAACTTTCTGGTGGCGAGCTTCTCTGATACTGGTATCCAGGAGCTAAGGCCATGACCGATGTTTGAATTCTAGTGGTGACTATGTGGAGAAATAGCTTAATTTAATTTAAATTAGATTCGTTCACTAATTTTGGTCAGAATAAAAATTTGAAAAAATTTCTTTTAGTTTTTTAATGACCAATTGGCCCTTACTTTCCGAACACCCCTCATGGCAATGTGAGACCAGGACATTAATTATGACACTTTTTGATTGTTAGTTTGGGTGAAATAGCACCCTATTGGTGTCAAATCTCTCAAGTAGATGCTAATCACCTCCTCAAGCCAAAGATCTTGACCTTTGAAAATAAGAGATCTTTAACCCTTAAAGAGATTTGTGCATATAAGTTCTGCAATCGACACCCGGAAGAGAGAGGAGAGAATTGAGTGACATCAGCCTACATGGAATGGCATTCATTCCAGTGTGTATCTCCATAAGAAAAAAATGTACTTGTTTGCAGTTATTCCAATGTGAATCATCTGCTGTTAGCTGAAACTACTGCTTGAATTACATATTTGTACGTACAAATATAATTAATAAGTTATCTCAGCATAAACATGCATAGGGTCTTGATAGTATTCCCCGTGCAATGTAAAAATTATTTTTTTCTTTTTTAATGCCATTGCTAAGATCAGGTTTCATGTACAGCAATCAATGATTAATCATATCTTGATTTGACCCTTGTTTACATACCACACAAGAACATTACAAGCCATCCAGTATCTAATTTCATAATTGATGGCTTAGAAAATGCCCTTCAAACAAGAAATCAATTAATATAGTTGATTATAATGATTCTAATAATTATAATATATTCATAACAAGGAATGATTGCTGATCAAGTGATTGAGTTTCCACTTGGGTTTGGTAAGGCTTGGTCTAAAGGCGTATATATTAGACCTGTAGTTAGTGTTATTTGAGAACATTGTGCACTCATTGTGCTAAATGCCAGTTACATGAAATGTGCACAAAAATACAGGAAAGTGAAGCACAAATCACTTGATTGATACTTAAATCAAAATATGTAGTTTTAACTGAATTTCATGGTATTTAATAGTATGAACACACTAAATTATGATAGGGTGAGCTGAATTAAATAATAATCTACTTGTATGCTGTAAGTTATTTTGTAAGCTTACAAATTGCTCATCTTACTAAATGAAATGCTTGAACTACCTTCATGCCAAAAACTCCCATTCTCAGGTAGATTTTATTTAGTATTAATCCTATAGTATTCATAATTTACCTGGCCCCTTAAATGCTGTTTAATTTTAATGTAAACAGCAGTGGAGTTTATGTAGTTTTTATTCTTGAAAAGGTATTTATATCACTCAAAAATTTTGTTTTTATAACTTTTTATAAATGTTGGGTAAAATGTGAGAAGACAATATGAAAGATCCATCTTTCGGTTTAATTTAGTTTGTACGTGTGTCAAGACTTATCTTAACTTCCACTGTTTTTTTTAATGGATTTATGAGTGAGAGTCACAATTGGAAAGGCCCAATTAAAAAAAAATATGCTGCAAGTTGTTCTTTGTGGTGTGGTAGATCCAATTTATATGGTACATACCCTGAATTTTTATATTACATTTTACTGTCAAAATATTTTTTTTGTTGACATTACTATTTTTAATGTCCTTGAGTGTACTTATTACAAACATATTTTATTGTATCTTAAACGTATCTCTGCTTTTTGTCTGGTGTTCTTTTATGAAAAAGTTGAGGTTTGCAGGAAGCTTGACTGATTCAGCAAAAATATTAGCATTTTCTTAAGTTCAAGTGTTAACCCTTGTGTAGGTGTTTTGTTCATGGCAACAAATTAATGTTGTTTGTATGTTTGTTAGTTGAAGGTCATCAATATAACTATTGAATCTTGGCACATGTATTGTTTTGATTTTAACAAAGGTTGCTGTATTATCTCTCAAAAATGGCTACCTGCAGGACTTAGTTGATTCCATAGGTATGTGTCCATAAGTTACGAATACCACGGTCCACTGTTAATGCTGGTACAATGGTATGTTATTTAAAGAATAAGACTTTTACGGCTACATTAAAATAAAAATGTTAAAAGGAAAAGCTACTAAAACTGTTAACTATCACTGATACATTTGTGCTCATACTGTTGTTCGTTTGTGGTTTTCAACATGTTTTTATTGTCTTTCGCCCAGTAAATTTTTATCCCTTGAATAGTCAATTTAATGATCACATGTTCCATTTGTGGAGTGCAATGATAGGTTATTGGAGCAGAATTCCACTGGAAATAAGTAGCTGAAATGTATGGTTGTTTAGTTAAGAATTGCATATGAGTATCTTTGTCCCTCTCAAATCGGTTCCATTATTTTTTGCTGGAATAATTGTATCATCATTAGCATATGGTATTGTGGATTTAGAATTCTTGGAGTAATGTGTAAAATATGGTTTTGACAAAAGGTATTTACAATGCTTTCTCATTACGTACTCTTCATCATGAATGCAATGTCAAAAAGATCCGATGGATTACGTTGACAGTGTGCAAGTAAGTTGTAAGAAATTTTTTGTAAATGACCAGGTCAGCATGGATGAATTCTATGTAGGTAGCTGTTGAAATACTGGATTGTGGTTTTTATTAATACTTGGGAAGTTGCTCTCTAGAAAAATATGTAGACTAAGCTGGTGGGAGGAAATTAACCTGGAATAATATTCTCTAACTTTACAGTTGATGCTGGTGTTTGTTGAGCATTCAGTCGGTGTTGAATTGCTACATTTTTTTTTCTCACTCTTTTGTCTCTCTTTCTCTCTCTCTCTCTCTCTTTCCCCTCCCCCTTCTCCCTTGTCCTCACTTTCTTCTTCACTGCATGAACATTGATGCTGGCGTGCATGCTGCATGGCAGGACTTCATTGTAAGTTTGCCCAAGTTCCCATGTGTTTGTGTGTGTGTGTGAAGTCTTGATAAAGTGGGTTTGTTTGCAGAGCCATATGCCATGTAATTCATGCACATTAATTTGCATAGGTGAAATTTAATACAAAATAGGGTGTGACAATTAAAGTTCAATGAAAATTGCACGACACGGGATTTATATTATTAAGACTTCTGTTGTCTCTGGCTACTACTTTTAGCATTAGAATAAAATTACTTAACATGTGCCTGTCACATTGAATGTCACTCACAAAATATTATTTATTCTAAAAGACAATTAATTAGCACTTAATTACAGTATACTGATGGTCAGAGCTTGAAAAACTATGTGCTGACTCACGAGTCAAATTTCTTATTAGTAAGGTGCTACCTAAGTGGAATACCATATTTTTGTGTGTAATATATCATGGTCCTTGTATGCCTGGTATCTTTCCCCATCAACCAAAACTTATCAATTATCACAGGTGAGCTGATTGATAGTTTTTCAAGCCCTGCTGATGGGGGTGGATTTATAAGCATGATCATTTTGCAGATAGTTTTCAATGGTGTTTGTTTTGATGGGAATAGTTTTTTAAACTATGTAATGCATAGTATCCATCTGCTTGGTAAATTTTATTTTTTTACTCATCTTGTTGGTACATAACCAAGTCTGTTGGTTGAATTTTAATATTGTTGAGTATTGAAACATGTATTGCATTATGGAATAATCACCTGTTATTGACTGATTTTTGTAATATTTTACTCCCTTGGCTACTACTCAAATTTTGGGATGTAAAGTTGGAATGGCATCCTAATTTCAAAAATCTTCATTTTTTGGCTATATAAACACTGCCATGACATTTTTCACCAACTTTGTGATGATATCTGAGCATTTTCCACTAAAAAAAATTAGGCAAAGCCCCCTAAACTACTTATTAAATATTTTTGCTAAAATGGTTAAGATATTGTTTAACTTAAGTTGCGAGGGGAAACTGGAAGAAATTTGAAAAGAAATCTGAAAAAAATTCCGTTTCTGACCCCAAGCTAATCACAATCTGAAAAATAAGTTTTTATGTTCTCTCATACGGTATATCTGTGATTATTCCTGCCTTTGGTCATATTCTTTTTAGTTAAGACCAAGGATTGATAATAGGGCAAAGAAAAGGATATCGGTAAAATGGTATGAATCCTTGTTATTGGTATGTCAAAAACTAGTACCTAGGGGAAGAATCATAGGTAGATATTTCTTGTTACTTAAGTACCAACCCCTATTTAAGACTACATGTATGGTTATGGTTATCAATGTACTGGCACTGTAAGATTTTCAAGACATTGGTTCTTTCATTTTTAAATTAATTTTGTTAACTAGGTATTACTGAAATCTCAAAGTATTTATAATGGTTTTTTTACCTTTACAACTGACTACATATGGGGTGGACCTGACTTTTTGATTCCTTTGCAGCTAATAGTGGAAATATTCTCCCAAAATTCCAGAGTGTTTATTTCAATTATTAATGAATTCTCTATTATTTAATTCCAAATTACTATCTTTAAAATATTAACTGTGCTTCTATTTTGCACTTTCAGAAATTAATAATCCAATAAAATCTCTGTCAAATTAAATGGCAGGATGCTTAAGTTAGCAAGTTTTTTACAGAGTAAAAAAAACAACTATCACTAGTTTGAGTTCTAATTTGAAAATAGATTTTATGTGATAACTCCTGGTAGTTTGGCTCTTGAAAACCTGATAATGAGTCCAGTGCATGGTTACCATAATCTCAGTGGGCACTATATCCAACAGTGGTATCTTGGAAAACAAAGAAAAGAACAAGTCTTTTATATAAATCAGTTTCATTTTATAGAGGTGTGACCATAAGGGTTTGTATCTACTTATGTCCATACATTGAATACATGAAAGTAGTAGAGTATAGAAAATTTTGTGAGACTCATTTTTCTGGATTATGGGTTGTGGAGTGTGTCTGTGAAAGAGGTTTGGAAATATTTTTGCTCTCAGTGGCCTAGAGCAGTTAAGTTTTCTCATATGCCCAGTCAGAAATACCTGGTTTAATAAACATAGTAGGTATATTGTCATCAGAGTTTTACCAATTGACATTTGGTTATAGAAATGTTTGTTATCTTCTGCCAAAGACAGTTAAGTGTACATGTGCACTTGTTAAATCATGGTTTATAAATTTTCTGTGATTTGGATCAGGTATTATGTTTGTATCATGTTGTTTATCTACAAGTCATACTGAACTGCAATCATGCCTGTTATTCTTGATATTTTTTATTGTTTCTCTTTTGTGCAAAATCTAAAGTTGTAGAGCTTACAGTTCATCAGAAAACCATAAATTTTAGTTATGGAAACTAAAATATTATCATTATTTTTTCTTAAAAATTCCTGAAATGTTTAGTACTGTAAATATATAATGTGGAATATTCAAAAATGTATCTATACTGTTAGCCTTATGACTGGAACAGTTAGGCTATTGCCAAAATGACAGAAGATGCTGTTTCAATATCTCATTGGGTTGAAAATATTAACTTGTTTTATAGAATTTATAGACCACATTCATTTTCATTGGATTTTTTTTAGGTTTATAAATGAGATTTCCCTTGATATAACTCCCAAGGGCATAGCTCCTTTTCTCAAAAGTATTAGGAAACATTTGGGTTACCATGGGGAACTCCATATTATCCTTCTTGGCATAATCAGATTCATATAAATAGGAAGAAAAGTTGAGGAGGGAAAGGCAATATGGAGCAGGGTAAGGAAAAGAAGGACCAAATGGATTGGGTACACCTGAGACAGTGAATTTGTTGGGAGCATAGTAAAAGAGAAGGTCCAATGAGGAAGACCATGGGACAATAAATAGGCCTAGAAAAGAGGATATGAGACTGGTCGAACAGCACCATTTCCTGCGATGTTTGATAAGTCAGACAGAGAAACATGTATCTGAGGATTTCTGTGAGGGGGGAAAAATCTCTCCCAGATGAATGGCTGCTTAATTAATGAATGAATTAATTAGTGTCCTCCCATGGTGCCACTGCTTGCTAGGATAAAGCAGTGATCTGGCTAAAGAGGAGGAGCCAAGATCACACAGGACAGGCAATAGGCATCGAGAATTCCATGTGTGATGGAGTACATGGCATTTGGGTATTCATTCATGTCAAGGGTTAAGTGCATAGCCTGCGTGCTAAGGACCCACCATCACACACTGAATAAAAACATTCTGCTTACTATGAAGGAGCATAAGGTGGACAGAGTTCAAGCATGGACAGCAGCAAAGAAGAGTCTAGTCGAGAGGACTAGGGCCTGGAGGGAAAATTCCACCTTAGGATTTCACATTCAAATAATTGGCAACATTTAGTGTTAAAATGATCAAAGCTGGAGTCTAGGAGATCTCAATGGAAGATGTATTTCCAGCTTTCCAAAGAAAGCAATTTTTTTAGGTTATCAACAGTGTCTTGGGAAAAATAATTCGTTTAGTAGTAGATGTAGGAAATGGTTACTGTAGGCATAGGAATTGGTCACTGTATCAAAGATGATCAATGCTTCCATCATACTGTGGTTTGATAATATGTTATCAATCAATAAATATGTACATTTTGAGTTGTTGTAGTTGGTTATTACATTATCAAGTCGTCTACTGGATCTGCTAGTAACACTAGGTGATCACCTGGTGATGATACAAATGCATTGAAACCAGGGTCATACGGAATAAATTTTATTAAGTGGACTTCATAAAGTTTTATTCTTTCTTTCTGTGTGTAGAAGTTCCACGTAGTGAAGCCTAAAAACATTAGTTTTATTCACTTATCTTTTTTGTGGAAATTTTGCCTCATGTTATATTACACTTGAATTGTTTAAATGTAATGATATCTGGATATTTTCTTTGATTATAGAATAATATGCTGACAGTTACTATTTTTGGGTTTAATTTTTATGAATTGTATCTGAAAGAATCTATAAAAAAACATAAGGTTGTTTGTGACTTTGTTTCAACCACTCAGTGTCATTCATATCCAGGAGTATCCCCTATCATCATAAGGTTAAGATGCCTGTTACCTCAGTAGTGGCTAATAAGTCCATCCATCAATAGAAAAATTTTTCCAATATATATCTTGATCCCAGATCCTCCAATGTGGTATTTGATCTTCCTTAGACACTGCATGGTGTTCCAGATCTTAGAGTTTTGATTGGATCTGCTTTCCATTCTTTTGACTTATCTGTTGGAGGTGATTGGTATAATTGGTTCTGGGCAAATTGGGTCATGACTTGTTTCATTGGGCCCCTGCTTTTATAGAATTAATCAAGAGTCCCATTTCAAGCTGACTTAATATCCTGGTACCCAGAGAAGTTAGTTTATGGTATAGCTCCAAATTTCAGTTAGTCCAGATGGCACTATGGCTGGCTATAGCTGGTGTTATTATTTCCTAAATAATTACCTTCAGTGCTTCCTATCTGTTTATAAAAATGATATTACATACATATTCTCTTCCTCAAGAGATCTAAAAAATAATTCATTTTAGAATAATGTGTGACGGGACATTTAATTTATATATCCTGCAATATTTTCATGCCCTTGTAAGTTCTCTGCAACCAAGCTCTTTTTTCAGCTCCTTGCTGAGATACTGAAACTTCTAATGAGTGCTTGTTACCTTTGCATTAAATATTTGTCTCTCCAACTCTCCGATAGCAGTATCTTGGTTGCAATGTTTCCCAAAGTGAAATTAGATTTATTTCACTAAATATTCTCGTCGGGTCAATCGAGTAAATATCTGTTCCAGCATATAAGTTGCAATTTGCAGTGGTGTACCACAAGATTGAAGGCAGTTTGGTGGGATGAAAATGACATATAGTAAATGCCATTACTCAGAAAATTAATTAAGGTGGCATGAAACGAGCTTTAAATTTTTTTCTGAAAATATTTCAGTCTCGAAAACTCATGTTTAGACAGAGGGATTAAACAATCAAGTGACTTAGGAAATCTGTCTGTTAAAGATATTTTCCATAATCACTTTGGCATATAAATGCTCGAGGGGTTTATGGATCATTTTAATGGCATGAGATGTGTTTGTAGGTATGTGTGATATTAATTTTGCAGAAATATTGGGTTATCAATTGATCCTTATACTTGATCTGCAATCTGTTAAATGACAAGTGTGAATATTTAGCATGAATAAAGAAACATAAAATTTATTATGCCTTGTGATGTTTTACGATTTAAAGGTAAAGCAAAATTCATGTTTGGATATTTCTCACTTTTATATAGAAACACCTTATTATATTTATTGTCTTTTTGAAATGTGAGTCAAAAGGGCCCTAGGCCTAATGTTTCCTTATTGCAATAAAATTTTTAAGAACTTGATAAATCTACTTCATTACTGCAAGTTAATGAGGAAAAAATTTCCCCTGACAAGTAAAAAATTGTTAGAGTGAAAAGAGAATGCATAGTGGAAAAATAGAAAAATTGATTAAGATATTTTGAATTATCATGGAATTTTTTAGAAATTGTAGTAGACAAGGGTTCCTATCTCCAGCTAATGATGGGAAAAGTTTAATGATAACAACCATAGTATAGGAGAGGAAGACTACTCTTGTGAAAAGAAAGGCATTGCTTTGTTAGTGTTTCCTAACTACTCAATGGCTTAACTTCATAATTTTGTCACTATTGCCTAACCAGCTGTTGTTGTGAGGAACTTTGAATTTGTTTATTTCCTCAGTGTTGCAAGTACTATTACATGGTTGATACTGTTGCAAAAGTTTCATTTAGAGTTATATCTCTCTTGGGTCATCCTTCTCAGAGGTTGTAGTATTTTTATGATTATTTTATGTTATTTAATTGTAGTTTTTCACTAACCAGTCATATTTTATTTTTATTTTGTTAATTTCTTGCATCGTTGTTCTTATAGATGGGCCCCTATTTCTTGCCACATACTCAAAGTGAAGTCTAATTATTGAGAAATATAACTTTTCATAGACTTTCTCATTATTATATTTTCTAAGTATGCTTACCTTTTACAAATACTAGTTCATTTAAGACAACACTGTATACATGTACTACAAATGTGTTTTCCCCAGGTTTGGTCCAATGTGATCTCATATGCCTTGAAGACCTGGGCTATAATATGCCTAGAAAATCAAATGCCTTTGGGCCCTTTATGTATTTTTTATTGTAAACTAAACTTGATATCGTAATTTGATGTGATAAAGTTGGAAGGATAATGAAATTTTGAAGGAAGGATGTACAGGCATGTCTAAATTTTGTAATTACCCAATTTTTGATATCACACATTGGTGTTTCCTAAATTAACTATTTATTCTATGAGGATTAATTATATATCTACTGATGCTCCATGCTGGTGAATTTACTGTGTCATTACTTATATTGGTCATTTTTTAAATTAACAATTTGAAATATGCACATATTTTTGTCCAAATAATTTGCTTTGGATAATCAATAGTGATAATTTTGTAAAGGATCCATGGTAAGTTTATATTTCTTGGTAATAATTTTATCTTATATATTTATACATCCTTAGTTTATAGTTGATGTAATTTTTAGTAGTTGCCAGAGTTTAGTGTTTTATAGTTTACCCTTTAATGCTCCTCTATTGCAATTTTTTCCAGAAATAAATTTTGAGTTGCTTCTCTTTTCCTGTCCAAGAAACTTTGATTCAGCTCATATTTCTTAGCCTTGGGCATGTTATTCTGCAAACACCCTCTTGCTAGCCCCTTATTATGCTTTTATTAATGTTTAATCATTGCTGATACCAATTCATGATACAGCTAGTATTGCTTATGACAGGCTCTTATAACAGCTTATAATTGAAATGTTAATTTAAATATGTTTCTTTTTGAAGCCGTCAAAGATGTATTCTTAATCATTTTTTATGTCAATTTATCTAAGTACATACTAAATGGGCTCTTGCAAACTAATTGTAGTTTTTATGCTGAGTACATACATAAAATGAAGTCAGATTAATTGTGGCATTGCCAGAAGTTAAGAGAAGTAATAAGTAGTTGTTCTCTTTTGTCTCATTCATATATTTTCATTGTTTTAGAATAATAGAGTAACCTTCATAATGTATAAATTTATTAATACTAGCTTTGTCTTACAATTTCAAAACCAGCAAAAGTATATCGATTGCCAGTGAAAATTATAACCTTTGTAATTCTGCCTCTATTATTGTCATCTTAATTTTTTAAGAACCTTAAACAAAGTACATGCCATTATAAATTGTAGAGTATAAAAATCTCACCAAGTAGCAATTTCCTATAAGCTGTGTGATTAGGTGCTACCAATGACTCAAATTTTTTCTTTGTATGAAAATAAGACCATTAATTGGTAAGAATAAATTGACATTTTGGGCTTGGGATTATCGTATTGTTAATGAATTGTTATTTGTTATCTTCAAGATGCAATGGCTGACTATATATGTATACTTTGAAAAGTATACATTTTACAATGCACATGCAGGCATTGTTTTGATGATAATATGCACTGAGGTTATTAAAGTCTGGTTGAGTAATATGCATTAGAGTAAATTATGAATTACCAGAATATATGATCTCTAAGAACTGTAAATAATAAATCTTCTGGCAGTGCCACTCCTTAATTTTCATTGCCCATTGAAAAATTAAACTCAAAACCTGTACTGATGGAAATTGAAGATGCTAATAAAGTTTTTTGTTTTGAGTGAAATAAAAATGTATTTCCTTAAAAAAAATTGAAGAAAGAGTGATACAGAAGTGGATTTTATCCATAAAGTCAATCTTAAGTTTTTTAAAGCCTACAAGTTATGAAAGGATAAGTGACAGTTTTAGGTTTATAACTTTATTAGTAGTTATTCATTTGATTTAGTTACTCAATGAATATCAAGTGAAGAAAACTAGTTATATTCACACCTATATCTACCTCTACACTTGCATTTTAATCTGAGATTTATTGTTATTTTGACGTATTTTAAGCAGTTATAATTAGTGTTGAAGTAGATATTTTGGACAGTCAAAAGTATTTATGTGGCTTATGGGATAGCAGTATTTGTACATTTGGTAGTTTTCCTGCCGCAAGTAGAAAAGTTTTAGTTTTATTGTGGACATGAAATTCCTAATTCTCGAAAAAAAAGTGATTCTTAGACATC
Source organism: Calopteryx splendens (assembly GCA_002093875.1). Lineage (NCBI taxonomy): Eukaryota > Metazoa > Arthropoda > Insecta > Odonata > Calopterygidae > Calopteryx > Calopteryx splendens. Next base: position 397,269 of record LYUA01001373.1, on the reverse strand, counting down.
ACTGTGGATAAAGGCTGGTTCAAAAATCTTTCTTCTGAATAATTAATTAGAGGAGGGAAGCTGAATTATAATTCATTTTTGCAATTAGGTTGGATTTTAAGAAATCAAAATTAAATTAAATCAATTTCTTTGCAATTACTCTGTATCAAATGATTATTGGTGTGTTATGAAGTAAATGACTATCACTCTAATTTCTCTTAAAGCATGGTTCTTGTTGGTTATTTCCAGTCTGATGAAGTTTACCTTGAGGCGCAGGTTCACAACATTACCTCTGGGCCCATATGTCTTGAAAAAGTTTCTTTGGAATCATCACATCTGTTTACTGGTATGTGAAACATTATGGTGTCTCCTACAAAATATGCATTTGATTCCATGTCATTCATTGTTTGCTTTAGTCATCTGCATGGAAAAAAGGAATTGAAAGCCAGTAAAAATGAATTT
>LYUA01001373.1:349783-364640 GCA_002093875.1 Calopteryx splendens | reverse complement strand
AAAAGCGTAGGTTGGAGGCTTTTGAGATATGGGTATGGAGAAGGATGGAAAAGGTGAAATGGACACAAAGGGAAACGAATGAAGAATTTTTGTGAATGGTAGGGGAGGAGAGAAGGCTATTTAGAGAAATACAAAGAAGGCAGAAAAAGTTGATGCATGGCATTGTGAGTGGTGATAAATTGTTGAAGAATGTGATTGAGGGTAGAATGTTGGATAGGTGAGGTAGAGGGAGGGAGATATTAGGCATACTGGATGGACTGAAGAGTGGAAGAAAGTATGCGAAAATGAAGAAAAGGTTATTGCCTTAAACGGTAAATTTTCCATTAAATTACCATTTGCTTCCTTACCCAGGAATGCACTGGATGAGGTGTTTGCTGAGGTGTTTGTATTTATCAGTCGCTTTGAATGCTTTTTTAATCTATTTGAGCGTCGATTTATTTCGATGTGGGACTAACTTCGACGTTACTCTAAATCATTTGTCCACTCATGTGTGATTATGCATACTTTGATTGTGGGTTAGCATTATTTTACAGATAAATGTATAACGCTGTGAAATACTGAATTACTTTCAGAAACTGTGTAGCATGTGATCCATCTTTGCTATTGATGCATCTACCAAACTACAATGATTATTGACTAAGATTTTTCCTATGATCCATATTTAGTTATGACCCTTATACCTTTTTAATTTTGACCCCCCAATGATATCTATGCTTTTATTCCTATCAGATAAATTAGTGTCTCTCTAAACATCAAATCGTCGATCTGTAATGTAGCAGAATTTCTGAAGCCAGGCATATAAAAATACATATTCTATTCCAGATGAGAGTTACGTATCTGAAAGACGGTCCTTGTTTCGGTAATAATTTACATTACCCACAGCTTAAAGAAAAGAAGCTACTTAGGCTCAACCAAAATACATACGACTATCGTTCATGCTTGGTAAGAATATCATTATGAAGGCACATACGGTAATTGAAGCCTCGTGAGTGGAATAGCATTAATCTGTCTATAATATGACAACAGTTTCATATCTGTGAGGTTATCTCATTCATTTGCTCTCAACGTCACAATTTGGCTTCGAGACGCAATGAAATCTATTTCATTGAAGTGATAATATTATTTATATTGATTCATCAGCACCTTCTTTCCAAATTTAGATAAAAGAATGTAAATACGCATAGGGAGTACTTGGTGTATCGGTAAGGTGGGAATCCAGTTCGGCACTTCAAACTTTTTTTATTATCACTGGTCAAAGTGAGAGACGGATGCCCTCGTGAGGTAATAGGTAATCCTTCTTTCCATATTGCATCCTTAATAAAATCTTACTAAGGTGATTTATACACAAAAAAATGTCGAAACGAATTATGCTTCAATTAATTTTATGATTGTTAGTTATAGTACCATTTTTAACGTACCTACTTATCGCGGGACAATGGCTTAAAATAATAGAGAAGGGAAATCATCTATTTCCCTCAATCTTTTACGCAGATTACTAAGGGGAAGACTGTATGGTAAGAAGGTATCATTAGGAGTCACCAGTACACAACGTATGTGTTCCATCACGTTCACAATCGCTTAAGACAAGTTTCGAGCAATGTGATTGATAAGATGGTAATTTAGAAAGCCCACCTCATGAAAATGTTTGTGCAGGCATTGGAAATGGTGCTGTGGTGACTTCCGAGGTTGGTTGGGTGTAGAGCATTTTTGGATCAACGTTTTAGCCAACCACGGAAGCCATCGGATCGGATTACAAAGCATTGCGAAAGCCAAATTCTGTAGTGACATCTGAAATAGTACTTAGTAGTAAGATAGTAGAATTAGTACTTATCAATTGATGACAGCACTTATGAAATTGCAAATGGTCACTGTGAAACTTTCAGCAAATTAATTCACGATTGGGTGTTGGGGCACAACCGGTTCAGCTAAGCACACTCAGCTCCCTGGACTAATAATTTCGATAAGAACATGCACACTCTGGACCGACTGTAAGTCCTGTTTCTTGTGCTTAGTGACGAAATATAGCCTTTTGTCATAATCTTCTGGCATTTTATAGAGTTTTAATTTAGGTCCGAATGAAACTCTGACTCCCATCTCTTCTTCTCCTTGTGAGTTCTGCGAAGGCAAGGGTACAGACTTATATCCTCTTTCCTAACTGTATTTTCAAATAGTTAGTGATAATAAGGAGTCATAAAACCGAACACATTAATCTGAAACGGTCATTTAGAAGTCGTGGGTTTCTCTGATGTAATTGTACTCATAATTTGCCTCAAGTTACGTTGAATTGTGTTGTTTTGTTTGAAATTATTGGCGATGATACTCCCAAAAATACATATAAGCTGGCGTTTTTCATGCTATTAGAAGGTGATTAGCATGGCTCTCGCTACAATCGATATTGCTGAGTGATTATATACTTTGAATGTTGTAAAGCATCAAAATGTTACTAACCACCTAAATAGACCTAAGCCCGATGAAAATTCAAATAATCTTCCGGCTCATTGTCGAAAGATGAATCACGGTATGAAAATAAGATGAGCATTGAGATATTGATTGAATGGCTATAAATCATTATAATAACTTTTTCCGAGTCTTTGTTTTTCAGGGATGTTCAACAAGAATGGCATTGGTAATGATTCTGCACTTGAGTACTTTTCACAAAAAATACTGATTATACTTTCACGTTGCACGTCACCCTGGTTTTTTTGTCAATAACGACTTCTTTAGCTGTACCTTAGAATGAGAATATCAAATTCTCTCAAGATTGTAATACTCCCGCCATAACAACTCTATCAACCTTTTAATTAAATGCGAAAAAGCCAAAAATGCACGTTGTTTTCTCATTATGTCCCAAATAAAGGAGAATAAAGATTAAATATGCGTTTTCGCATTCGAATTCAATTCCTTTCTACCCCTGCAGATTGCGTTAACGCCTCTTTTTAGTTTTATATTACTCTTTCCGGTCAAAACTTTTTACAAAAAGCGAGTTTATTACAACTCAAGGAGTGGATTGCTAAAACTCTGTTAAGCTGGTGCCAGGGTAGAGATGATGGTTAAGCACCATCACGGAATAGCTATTGATGCGTGTGAATATAATATAATTACACGTACATGTATCCATATTCATCATTCAAAGGTAGCTTTTAGAATCTTCAATGGGGGTTTGCATAATAGCGCAAAAAGCTACCTAGGTGAAGATCAATCTGGGTTTAGAAAAGGGATAACGTGACACTGCCGCAGTAATGATTGGATTTTCAGGCACTACTGACAAATATACGACGTATTTAATTCGTCTTAAACTATATTTTATAAGCAATATATTTATTTATTTATTAAAACTACATTCAAGGTGATTAAGCTCATATCATCTAAGGCATAAAAAAGAGTTTTTCTGAAATCACATTTCTTCCTGGCTTTTGTCGTTTAAAAATTATCCTCACTTGCATTTGCTTCGAGTTATTCCTTTGTTATATGATCACCTGTATATAACTTGCCAAAGGAGACGTCCCGCACAAGGAAAATTTAAAAAACAACTTTTTTTCTTTTTAACCTCCTTGGTTTTATACGCTGTCGTGGAGTTCATCGGCTCGAGAACGTTCTAGCAAGAAAAAGTGAAACGTCGGTTAGTCATTGTCGTCGTGAGACATCGTTTTATCGATGACCCGCGACAACGGCTTAGCAGCGTTCCAGCAATTCACCCTAGATGTATTCTCATTATTGAAACTAGCGCTCCCAGAGGCGAATTTTGTAAATTTCTATTGAGGGCCACGGTAATTTTAGCGCTGGTCTCGAGCCGGCATCTCTCCGACAGTTGGTGAGCACTTTCTATTGAAATAAGCAAAATATTGCTAGCTTTAGTGGGCACCATACGCTTCCGTTGGGATGCTTTTTGGGACACTTTTTCTCACCCCTTGATGCTCCGCGGGATTTTCTTTAACACCATTCCTAATCACGATTTTGACCACTTCCGTGAGTTTTTCAGTAAAATATGCACCAGCACTGCGGATCTCAGGTTTTTATGCGTGTCTTGGTTTATGATGGGAAGTTTTCCGTGTGGTTTGGAAATTGAAGAACTCTATTCTTTTGTAAACGATTTTAATTACTGATGTCTTGCCATTACTTTGACCAAAAGGTTAGCGTACCGGCCGGTATTTGAAAAAAATCCTCTTACAAGAAGAGGCTGTTATATGAAACATCTTATAGCATTTGTTTTTAAGAGGTTTCGGAAATTTTGATGAAATGGCTATTTAGCTACGTCTCGAGAACGCAGTGAGTTCCTGTTTAGTCGTTAGTGGAAGGCTTCCGTGGGCACAATCTCCCGTGCTTTTGCAGTTAATATGCTCGTAATTACAACAACAGAAAATTCCGAAATACCGCATCATCTGTGGAAAACATTTTACTGAAATGGGGACTCTCCTTCCGAGTGTTTTTCCGTCGCCATGTCTCCTGAGAAGACATTAAGTGAAAGAGCGTCTTGTTTACTGCTTCACATCCATTTTAGGGCTCGTTCCACAATCGACTAGGACAGATACATTTCCTCCTCAGGCGGAGTACGAAGTGCAATGGCTGGGAATCATGGTTAAATATTGAAACATTGTATGCGTGTGAGAGAAGCGGGCCCGGTCATGTCGTTCGACGCTGTGAATTTATGTTAATAACAAACATGTGGAATGAACTTTAGTCTGCACCCTCTCACTGATAGTGGTATCGGTGTGTCGAAGGAATGCCTCTTGCTCGTGTGCACAGAGGTCCCCGGTGAAATGGATGAAAAAGTCCCAAAGTCATTCTCTTTTAGCTCTAAACAAAACTTTTTAGAAATGACCTCATTGGGAAGGAAGTTGTTAAAATGTAACCTTGAAATAATGCCGTACAAATCATATAAAAAACTATACACCTTAACAACAGTAAGCATCAAAACATTATTTTATTTTTATTTTCGTGAAAGGATACAATGATAAAGCCCAGAGTATTTAATTGGGTAAGTTGTAATTGGAACGTTTAATTTTCCATTTTGCTCTGGCAAACTTATGTTGTCAACAAATAAACGCGAAAATGCGAGATGGTGCACCTCTTGGAGTATCTCCTGGACGTGGCAAGCTTTTCTAATCTTAAGCGCCAGATTTTGAGGATAATAATCATAAAATCGTCTTTATTGACGAAATTACGACCATCAGGTCCTCTCTTACGTTTAACAAATTTATATCACTCATACCCATGCCCTAGGCGGGACTCACAACTTTTAGGTTAGCTATCGAGCGCATAGACCACCAAGCTAACCCGGCTGGCAAAGGTTAACCGCAAAGCAGACCGTCATTCCCGTGTAAGCGAGCACTGTAATTTCGATATAGCGCCACTTAAAGTGTTCACTTACTAGGCTGATTTTCGTGTCATTTTGTGGAAATACGACCGGTTTTTTCATTGGCCTTCTATCTTTCTTTGCTTATTTTATTGTATCATCCGGCTTTGAGAAACTCATGCACCCCAATTCTCAGGGTCCTATTTGACAAACTAAATTTACACTCCACCTCACTGATTGTTATGTTCACGATGAAAGGAAGCATGCACTGTGTTCGACTACGTCCGGACTATGATATTGCTCGAGACGTTTTCTCCATTGACCCTTATGGGTTAACTTCTTCGTTGGAGAGCCTATTAAAGATGAGCATCTAGTGAGAAGCACCAGAGCCTCTTCTTTTGGGGAATATGAAGGTAGATCAGTAAATCCAGTGGCTTCGCCACTAACTGTCATCCATCTCGATTGAAAATAATTACTTTTGGCGCCATGAATTGACGTAGGACCAATTCTTAAAAGGCAGCTAATCAACGGTTTTGACCTTTCTTAAGCAATACAATTAGTTGAGGGCTCTTGTCTCGTCTCATTAACTTAGGAAGAGCAGTGTACCGGCAAGTCGGTGGCAGTCGTCTTAATTGGTTGCGTCATCGAGGGCGTACCGCTTTGGATTATGTGAAGGCGGCGATACTCTCTCACGACTTTCTGGATGAATGACGTCCAATCGCTCGCTAACAGGTGTGAGGGGAAGATGTTATTAGTATCGAAATGGAGGTACCAGTATAACTATAAGAAACATTATTTATGTTAAAGTATCATCCCGTTATGTGAACGTGCGGAGTGTTTATAAATTATATAGCTAATAAGTTGATAGTTAATAAATAAGTAGATAAAATTCATGTCCTCTACCACTGAATCGGTAAGCAATTCTTCAGTACCTCATATTTTTATAATTTTGACAGAATCAACAGTAATTCAGCTGAGATTTTAAATGTTGATATTTTACTTTTAAAGTGAGTTTAAATTTCTTTTGAGGAGGGAAACATGCCACGGCACCCATGGAAGTGTAAATAAGCATGGAAAAATTGTAATATCTGCACGGTGTTTGCAACAGTTATTTTTCCAAAAATATAACGAACTGAAAATTTAATTTTGTTCAACACTCAGACTGTACTAATGCATGGAAGTCCTTTTTGCAAGAAATAGTGCAATAGAGGGAACATTTTAACAGATTCGTACAATGCAACGATTACAGTGAATTGTTTGCATGCATCTTATACATTTATAATTTATGCATACCACTGCACATACACGAACTCCATCATAATGGAGAATATTTATTGATACCACAAAACAGAAATCTTCGGTTGGGTAGCATTTTAACAGTTTCAATTAAAGGATACCCTTAAGACCCCAACGGAACTTTTAATATCAAGTCGAGAATCGTTAAGCTACTTTTATATTAATTGAGAACTTTATTTACCAAAAAAATCTTCACCGCGTTTTAAATTTAAAAATTATTTCAACGTTTCAGTTCACATCGCAAGGACGGTTTATTGCAGTTTTCCACTTAAAAGGCGTTTAGGTTGGGTTTATTGGGTGCCTTGACAGCTGGGGTCATTTGCAAAAAAATGTGTTTACTCGCCCGGTTTCGATGTTTGTGCATCATTTTTTTTACTGATAATTATAAAGACACACTAAAATCGTCGTCGTCGTCGACTTTTCAAGTTTAAATACGCCGCATTAACTCTTTTCATTATGAATCAGTACTACCATGTCAGTCCTAACATGCATTCATTCGTTTCAGTTAACTTTCTATTCACCCAGAATCATCCTACGAAATGCATTCCCGTTGTTATATTTGGAAATATATTTTTTATTACCTAAATAACTCTTTTGTATAAATATTATTGAAATTATAATTCTGTAAATCTCATAATTTCACAAAATTCAAGGAAAGAATTAGGAGTTCGGACCTGTAGCAATAGCGGTTGCCTTTATGGCTATTAAATAGCCGATTTTACCTGGTAACATTGATCATATTGCTCTGAAAAACACACCATTTCCAAGATTCCATCGATTCTCCAACATTTGCAGATCAATGGAGGGGACCACAAGGCATAAATTGTAAGCAGAATTTGTGATTCTGACAATAATGTAACCCCAAGTAAAAATAGGATGGGGAAATAATCAATTCCAGGTAACATTTTTTCCCACATGAATTTTGATTCAATACGAAAGAAAATATGTAGTTCTATTCTGAAGTATTTTTTAAGACGCTTTTTCCAGTTCCTTAATGTTCTTTTCTTAAACTTATGGACAATTTTATTTTATTTTCAATATTTATACCCTCTTATAGGATTCTGTATTCCAATGCAGTATTCCAATATTCTTTTCTTAAAAAATCAGATATATTTCCATCATTATCACCCTTTTGTTAATATTAATAAATAACCGGAATATACCCTAGTAACATTTTAACGCCTCAAGAGTATACCAAAGTAATACAAATATATTTTTGTTAATTATTTGTCATGGAATAGCTAATCTATCAGTGCATTATTTAATATCAGGGTGATATCTAATAATCAATCAATGAATCATCATATTGTTGGAAGGTCGTTGAAAGATATGGAAAGATATAAAATGATTTCGAAAGTCAGAAAGGTATAGAAAAATATAAAGATATAGTTCGATGTAAAGATATATGTTTAATATTTCCCCGTCACTGCTTCATGGTTGAGCTGTCATAGTATTTACCTTTATAGAAAAGATATTTCCTGAGCATACATGCGAAAGATCCTTTGAACTCAATGATCGAGACCGTGCCATCCGCCTGACCTCTTCCTATTGACGACGAATGGAGGAGAGGACCTTCCCATCTGTTGCGTGACCTCTCCCTCCGTCATGCCACGGATTTCGTGATATTTCCTGTAGCAATTTCCAATCCTTATTTTCATCAGTCCAGTGAGATATTCCTTCGCATACTGCTATATTAAAGTGAACCATCTTTTATATTTCCATTGATTTCATCCAATGTATTTAAGAAAGATGCCATAGTGGATATAATATTCTCAATCGAATCTCGATGAGCATTTTTATACTGTGATGATTTTTTTGTTGACTTGTGTGTTGTGACTTGTTTCCAGTCCGATGTCAGTGGAAAGCGCGTCGATAGCTTAACATCGTCTTCGGGAAGGAACTTTCTTAAAATCCCTTCCGATCGGTGTTTAACATTAATGAAGCAGTCACACTCAGTTAATCGAACCTAAGGTTTGGTTTATTCGTATGCAATAAGTCAATCACAATGTCGAGCTTCTCCCCAGGTTTTCGTAAACCATATTTTTATGTTATGCATCCCCTTCTTATAGCCATATACTCTTTAATAATAAGCAAATTTTAAATTCTTTCCCTTTAATTGTAAAATACTTCTTTTATTTTCCGGAAGAAAATGTTCTGAGCTTAATTAGTTTTCTAATCCAAGACTTCAAAAGAGAAGGAAGGAGACTACGTCATCTTCTCTGTTTATCCTCTTCTTATGAACTCACGTTGAAGGCGTTGTGAAGGCTTCCTCTTTGTACTTGTGGGATGATATTCATTTTTCTCAATTGGAAAAAACTAGCAAAACGGAATGAGATTATAAAAAAATATGGAGATGGAGTTAATTATAAATGATTGGCATAAAGTGAGGCATGTAGGAAAATCTACATCTCTCCAATATTTTGAAAATGGACAAAGCGGTGAGGAAATCAAGTAGAATTATCCTTAATCATTCAGTGTAGAATTATCTGAGAAAAAAAGTATACAAAATGAAAGAATGGATTGAGACATGTCAATTTATCGAAGGATATGCCGAGGATGGAAGAGGAAATGATTGCTAAAAATGACTGAGGAAAGAAGAGAGCAGGTGCTTCGACTACATTAAGTTTGGCTTCATAATTATAAATTGAAAAAGATAAATGTGTACGAAATGTTTGTGCATTACTTCAGAGGTTGTCTCGGATGCGTCATATTTTTCAGGCACCATCCATAACCTACATATTTATCTTAATGATTTTGTATCGATCTACTCAGTGCCTTTCCAAGAATTTTCTTTACCTAGAGGAAATATTTTTGCTAACTCATGGGTCTTGCTGGAGCAGATTCATTTGTAATCGATAGAACGTGGGAACCTATACAAGTTCGTGTAAATGGCAATTAACGAATTATTCATTTTCGATCCTCCCGCGTTTCCATAGGAAACGGACTCAACCGCCTGCTTTGGTGGAAGAGGAGGTGTGCGAACCGATATTTTTACCACTCGTCTCTCACTCTACGTCACGGAGCAGGCTCCGCGATCTCTTCTCGTGACCTTACTAACCCTTTCCTCATTTCCGCCTCGACCCCCTCCCGCCCTTCTCATCCCCGGAGTCATCACTTCCCCCGTTCCTTCTCAATCCCCACTCCCGTACCCAAAAACCAACTTCACAGGCGGACACATACCCTTAACGTGAAACTACTCCCCTCTCCGCCCTCTCTTCATCCCCTCCCCGAAACCCTAAAGCATCCTTTTTTTTATTTACCCTTCCACTACCCAGCCGCCGCTCTCTCATCCGCATTTCTCCTCCTCTCTTCCCCCCTCCCTCCCTCCTCTTCGCGCTTCCCCCTCCACGTTCTCACCCTCCCTCCTTCCCCATCTGTATCCAATCCAACCTACACCCTCCCTACCGTCTCTTCCTCTCACTCCTCACTCACTCTCCTCTCTCATTGTTCCCACTCTTTCTCAACCTCTTTAAGACGGTCTCCTCGTCTGGATTGCTCGTTTCGGTCCCCCTCCCCCACCTACCACGTGCACCTCTTCCCTCACCATCACACGTCAATTTGCAAGACACACACCCATTATGTGCTTACTATTGCACACATAGTGCACGGGGTATCTTAAGTAATTAGCAGTCTCTCAAATTTGGAACCGAGTGAAATGCACCACCGACGCTCGTTTTCTTCCTTCGCTGCCTTTATTTCCTCCGCACTTCACAAGACTTCCTGAGTTAGCATACTCGTCGTATGATTGTTGCCTAAGGGACAAATACAGGGAAAGCAAGCTTTAAAAAAAATTGAAAATTGAGGGTTTGAGCAAGAAACTTGGCTTTTCAAGTCGTTCAACCCCACCCCTTTGGCTTGCATTTGAAGGAGATTATTATACACCATTAGTACTATTTAGGTCAGCTGATGTCGGAAAAATACACTCTGCCTCGAATTATGATGCCGTTCTCCATCACACCGATACAACAAGCATATTAAAATAATTTTTTACTTGACGTGGTGCCTTACGTATGATCTTTCCCCTTTCCAGAGCCGCCCTATCGTAGCCACGCCTCGTTCTATTCATCTTTGCAATATTTGTTTCAAGTCCAAGTCTTGATAATATCGGTGCACGATCTAGCGCACTAAAATGTACATTTACACATTTCCTCCCCACGGCATCGGACAGCAGTACAGCAGGCGCCGCATGTGAGGGATCCAAATGACGCTCCTTTTTTTATTTTCTCATATATTTATCTCTTTTTTGCTTTCCGCATCGTTCCACTCCCCCGGCAGCGGCGTGCGGGGCATCTCTCCACGGAGGAGCATGGGAGGGGGGAGGGCGGAGGAGCGCGGGAGGAGGGGAGGGGGGTAGGGATGGGACGGGGAGAGAGGGTTGAGAGAAGAAAGAGAGAGATGGAACGGCTGATGATTTCGACGGCGGCGGTGTGACGGGATGAGCCAACCATTCCGCTGATCCTTCCCGGTCGCCAGGGCAACGCCGCCAACGAGTGGGATGGGACTATTTAATAATTAACCAGACCGGCCCAGTGCACACGACCCCATCTCTCGATGAGGATACAAGCTGACACCCTTTCGACGCGTCCGAGCCATTCATTCACGCTCACACTCCCTTCCGAGGTGGACGGCATCTCCGCCTCGTCTTCTCGTTAGTGGCGCCGGACAACCAACCAAACATACCTACTTCGAGAGAGGACACAGGCTTTTTTTCCTTCACTCGATTCGCCTGCCCTCGGACCGATGGCGTATTATTATTTCCGGCGAAAGGGGAGCGAGCGATCGAGCGTGCTTCTTCGTGTGCTGCGTGAGAAGGGACACGGGGGCGGATGCTTGTGACCTACTAAACAAAGAAAGAGGAAACCAGTCGGGCTCTTTTTCGTCCTCCCCTGGGCCTTATCCCTCAGTGTGGCCGCAAAGGGTGTTCGAAGTGGTGAGGATGGCCTCCTTAGGCTGCTGGATGGAGGCGGGAGGCCTCGACGCGGCTGAAAGACGTCTCCTCCTCTCCCTCGGGATGCCTCGACCCTCGAGGCGCGCGGGATAGGAATTTTCGCGCCATTCCCCTTTCCCTCCTCCCCGCTCCAATCTCGACGCCCCCTCCCTCCAACTCGGTTCCGAAGGTAGCTCGAGAGGAGAAGAAAAGAAAACACCGCGAAGGATGCCCAAAATACACACGTGGGACAGAATGGACCGATTCGAGTGTCCTGACTGTCACGTCTCGGGCAACGACTCCGGCCACCAGAGCCAGCGCCAACACGGGGAGGCAGTCCCTGATTCAGGGCCGCCTTCCTCGTCATTCCTCCCCCTGCCGGCCTTAGCCTTCATCTCCGCCGCCGGGGCCGCCTGCATCCTTGCCAATGCGCTCCTCGCCGCGGCCCTTCTGAGGGCCCGTGGCGGCCGTTTCTCAGGGGGAGAGAAGGCCCTAGTGCTGAGGCGCCGGATCCGCGGGCTGCTCCTCAACCTGGCCATCGCAGACCTCCTCACCGTGGCCCTGCTCGCGCCCTTCGAGGTGTCCGCCCTCTCCAAGGACGGCGCCTGGGACTTCGGCGCCTACTTCTGCCGCCTCTTCCTCGGGGCGGAAGTCCTCCTAGGCTCCGCCGCATCCTACGCCCTCGCCGCCCTCGCCCTCCACGCCGTCCACTTCTGGGCGCCTTGGCCCTTCGTGTCCTTCTCGTGGCTCCTCTCCGCCTCCCTCAGCGTTCCCGTCTTCGTCCTCGCCGACGTCGTGAGTCTCCCCTCCTCCCCCTTTGAGTCCGAACCGCAGCCCCACTGCTCCTTGCCCCTCGCTATGGTGTCTGGGTCGCCTCCGAGGTCCCCGGATGGTGGAGGAGGGTCGGTGGGGACTCCCATGGGGCTCCTCCTCCTTCGCCTGACGGGGGCCGCACTAGGGTTCATGCTCCCCACTCTGATCGTGCTCGTGTCCAACGTGGAGGCCGTGGTGGCGTACGTGAAGAGTGACCCCGGGGCCGGGGGACAAGAGGAGGAAGCAGCCGTTAGGGAATTGGAGGACGAGAGCTTCAAGCTGTGCTTCGTCCTGTCTCTCACGCACGTCCTTTCCACGTTCCCCAGGTTCGCCTACTCCTTGATCTTCCTCATGGTCCCCGACGCGTCCTATTCCTCCTCGGCCCTACGGATACCACCCCTGGCAAGTCCGGCAGGAATGCCCTCGGCCTTTTTCATGGCGGTCCTGCACTACTCGGCCCCAGCCATAAGGCCGGCCGTCGTGGTCGCGACCAGTTCCACCCTGAGAAAAGCTCTTTTCTCGACATCCCTGTCAACCGCGTGAGGTGAACTATGACGGAGAAAGGACATTCCGCGCCGGTGTTGTCACCGACATTTTCCGTGCTTTGGTTCGTGTGCGTTTTGGAGATAATGGTCAGTATTAACGTAAGGAATGAATTGCTAATACAGAAAACAACACTGAAAACGCTTCGCTTCAGCAGCGAAATGGCCACTAGGTCTTGGTTTTTTTTGTACTGGAGTGAATAAAATTGAACTTGGTCAATATGACTTTATGTAGTTGAGATAGTTTACCTCTTTCTATTACCGTCTAATAGCAAATATTTATTGTTTTGGAAACTTATGCGTATTTAACTTGAACATTGCTGTACCGTTCGAATGTTTTATCAACTTTTGTGCAATAAAATTATTACATTTTAACCATTTTATTATCATTTTCTATATTTAACAGTCCATTAGGTAGAATCAATGGTTAGGTGGAATCAATATATTTCAAATAGCAATAAATCATTTACCCACTTCGAAAAATACTACTGCCTCAAAACGTCACGTTATTGACTTAAAAAAAATCACATTTTGTATTTAAAGGGTAGAGGATTTCCCCCCCTTTACGACCGTCAAAAAGCTACAATTTTCTCAAACTCCCCCACCCCATCCTCTGTTCTATGCAACTCCTATATTTGTTCACCTGAAGATGACACTACGCATAGAAACCTAGGTCGTTGAAATAAAAAGTTTTATGTGGAAATATAAAGTGTGAATTTTTTNNGGTCGTTGAAATAAAAAGTTTTATGTGGAAATATAAAGTGTGAATTTTTTTGAAGTCATGGTTCGCTTCCACAAAGTAACGCTGGTAACCATTACATTTGTCACGTTACTGACTTCGTTTATTTTTGGTATTTGTTTTTAGTTAGGAAAAAAGTCAAAATTGAATGGTACTTATTTATAATTCCCAACCCAATGTTCTTATAATTTGTAAAATTATAGGATTCTTTTTGTGCATATTTTCTCTGTATATTTCGATTAAATTATGTATATATATGTTTAATACGTAGAGCGGTCAATTTTGTAAGCGAGATGTGTTACTAACTTTGCGAATACATTTGGAAACAAAAAATGTCTTTCATAGTCATAATTCAGAAAAAGAACATTAAACATTTCAAAGTGTAACGCAAACCTCAAAAATTTTTTTCGCAAAATAAAATCTTTACATTTACATTGCTTTGAAGTATTCTTATAAAAGGATCCTATATTTGTTTCTTTACTCGAGCATACACTATTTATGTAACATCCTAGACATATGTACTAAATTTTGATATGAGTTAAAAATAGCACGTAAATCCAATATTTTAAAAAAATAAATCAGGGCAGTAAAAATTACCCATTTAATTAAAAATTACAATTAAAACTTATCATCTTACATACCTTGATCCACTATTAATACCTAAAAAATAGGGTTCCAATGACACATGTTGGTTCTTGACCTTAAATATAGCTGTACCTTTGGAATTCCTTGTGTCTTGTGAAAAGACGGCCATTATCTAAATATTTTCCGTATAAGCTAGATTACTTACTGATTCCATTGATTTCAAGGACTAAATTTTGTAACTTTACTATTTCTCTATGTGTAAAGTCTACTTTGGGGGTGCGCTCTATTTCTAGCATCAAACCTTGGAAACACCAGCTCATAAATGTTTTATCCTAATGCATTTTTTGCCGGTTAATCATTTAAAATACTTTCTCTCCTAAAGAGAACTCTGTTTTTCTAACTTCAAATTACCGCCATTGAGCTCTGGAGAGCGCAAATCGCACTACTTTTTTACTCATTAAATACGTGTTAAGGGTAATATCCATTGTTTTAAATATATTTTTAAAGAAGTGCTCGTTGTGTATGGTATAAAAACTCTCAGTAATTAATATGTTATTATCCAATTCCCAAAAATCGACTATCGATTTACAGTCAATCTACAGTATTACTTCGACTTTAACTTTGTAGCGCAGTGCTCCTGTCAGTTTGTTTCATTTGGTTTG
>LYUA01001373.1:313969-325233 GCA_002093875.1 Calopteryx splendens | reverse complement strand
ATGCAGAAATGAAGAAAGGATTTCTTTAGGAGTGTGTCCATCAGAAACCTCCTTTAAGAGGTAGATTACCAATTATTATTATTATTATTATACTTCTAAAAAATAAAATTTATTGTTTGAGTGAACTGATAGTGACAACATACATACCCTTCACACCATTCCCTTTCATGAAGACGAAGTGAAATAGCATGAATTTTATGTCATTTCAGGAAACTTTAATTTATTCTACATCACATTATCCATGCATACTTCTTTTGACTCTGTGTCATTCACATATTGTTTTATGTGTGTAATTTTGTTCCAGAGCCTCATATATCTGTTTAGTGATATGACCCTAAGGCATTGTCTTAACATGACCAAACCAGCATAGCCCACTCCTTTCATACTTGCCTGTTACTGGTGCATCTAATCCACATTCTTTCAGTGCCCACTCATTCCTCACCCCTCTATCTCCTATTTTTTACTACAAACAATCCTTATCTACCCCATACCCACCATATTTAGTTTAAATTTCTACATATCCTGACGTACCTAAGTTTCACTTCCATACAATTATGTGAAGAGGATTACACTTGGTTAACTACCATTGTTTCTGCTTTAGAAAAACATTAATTTTGATTATGCTCCACATACTACCAACAACCTCTATGCTGGAATTGACATGCCTTTGATTTTTTCCATATATCCTAACATGTTTTGGAAAAATTCTGTCAAAATATACAAAATTATTAAGGTACTTGTTCAGTTATTTCACCATTTACACTTACTAGTCAATCATTCTTTCCATTCTCTTTATCAAACAGGACTATTTTCATTTTGAATCCATTTAACCTCAATTTTTATATATTAAAAAATATAAGTATAAATAATAAAAAATAACAATAATTTTTTTTTCATTATCTCTATCTCTTGGAAAGGGTATAACATGACATACTTGTGCCTTGGGTTTACATTTAGTGTTATTTTTTATATTTTTCTTCCATTAAAAATGTATCCACTTTTTCAGTCACCATGCATTATATGAGCTCTAATATCTATGTAGTTTTTGTTCTAATGTCTATGTATTTGTGCTCTTAGTGAACAATGAAGTCCAAGAACAATAAAATATTTATTTCTTTCTTTCAATTTTATCCTCTCTGTTGCCTCCTTAAAGATATCCAGGGCTCCCTGAAGATCTGCTAGATTCTCATCAAGCAACATTGCATTGTCAGTATATGAAAGGACATGTACATTTACAATTTAAATATTAAGCATGCATTATCCAAGTATCCATCTCTTATACAATTATCCATAAACATATTGAATATCCATGACGACATTGCACATTCCTGTTTCATATAAAAATTTAATTCAAACCGACCAATCAAGACCCCATTCACCATTACACTTGCATTAATATTTTCATACTTTGCTTTTATGCCATTCAATAACTGCTAATTCACTCCATATCCACTCAAAACTGCCCATGACTTTCCTCTATCTACCCTGTAATGTCTTCTCCAATTCAATAAATGCACACAATTTTCATATTCATGCATTTTTCAAGGACTTGCTGAATAGCATTCAGATGCTCTGTTCATTCCAGACTACCACAAAAACCACAATGCACTCCCCACATTTTGTCCAACATTACCTTCCATATTCTTTCAATCTATACTCCACCAAACACTATCTTCAATGTATTTACTTGAGTTATTGCTCTAATTCTTGCATTGTCTTATTCCCTTCCCTTTATAATTTAGTAGATGTGGTGAAAATGGTATAAATATAGTAAAAAGTTAGAAAAAAACTTATGGTGATTAAATAATATGTAATATGGAAATCAGGGGTGTCATGATCACTCCTTATCATTTTATTCTGGTGTAAACAGTTGGTGATACTCACTATGTAAGGCAATGTCAGCAGTTTCTGGTGATATAGGCTCAAATTTGATTCTAATTGGTGATAGAATTTTTTTCTAATTTAACATTTAATCATACCTGGAAGTCTCCACAAAGGCAAGAAACATGCCGCCCAGATCCATCTGCAGTGAGGATGAGCAAGTGGTCCATCTGAGACAGAGGTATGAGATTTGGCAAGCAGGAACATCCACCTCCCAAGTCCTCATCTCTGACGCCACCCCCGGTATTAGACTTTTGGCATCGTGTTGTACAGTGAGGATCCCTACCCAGCCTTACAGCTGAATCCACCTTGAAATGAGCGGTGATCAAAATATAAATATTATCTTTCTTTCTTAAAATCATTTGAGGAGTTTTAAAAGATTAGATAGCCACAACATATGGCTACAAAATTGTTTCATCTTTCAAAATAGATGAGAGTTGTAATTTTATTCCTTCTAAAACTATGATACATTGGTATCTTAAGCTTCGTCATGTAGTCCATTAAACACTCAATGGATTCATCCACCTCTGCTGTTGGTAGACTTTGAAATCTTCATCTCTTTTGTCTTTTCTATTTTATATAACAGTATTACCAATTATTAAAGTGTTTACATGTATATTAAAAACCTTGTTGAAATCCATGAAATACTGCTCCAATAGATGACTACCATAATTTTGTGATCATAATATGTGTTCAATATATGAATAAGATACACTCATATTTTCAGGAGTGAAATGTGAAAATGATCTTATCACTGTGTGCACCGTGTTTAACCTTCCTGCTCACGTAACCTCTCTTTTCCCACTTCCCTAATTTGACAATCCTTTCTAGATGCAATAGACTTAAAGCATTATAATTGTTGGAGGTGAATTCAATATTTCTCCAGTAGATCAGAATAATTACTAATACTGTAACCAGATCCTGTGTGTCTTGTGAAGTAAAACTCCATATGCTCATCAGCCACTCCTTCTACCAAATAGTGAAAACACCAACCAGGGGCAATAACATCCTATGAAGTCATGTATATATTTCCTACTGGTGAAATAAACATGTTATAATAGCTTATTTTAGTGACAAATCACTCCAAAATGACCACACAAGATTATATATGAAGAGATTACATGTTTATTTACAACTAGTCATTTTCACTAGGCTACACATTTTGGTGCACACTCATAAAATCAAGGTGAAAGATATATTAATTCAATTTGGGGAGGTGAAAGGAGCCTAGGGAGCACCTTGGGAACAATCTGAAAGTATCCCAATAGAATAAATGCAATAATACAGGATCTGAAAATATGCCCAAGTTATTCCTACAAAGAGTGAGACATATCAACACCTATGTCCTACAAAAATAATACAAGAAATCCATGAATCATGTTAGTACACATTTGAAATCAAAAGAACTTTAAAGAAAAGTAGAAGATGGCATTTGAAATACTAGAACACCTAATTCCAACTAAGTTACATTCCAACAGGAAAATTCTGGTATAATACCTGCCACTCTATAAGGGAAAAAGAAAAATCATTCAACCTACCCTACACATCTCTGAAGGATAATACTGTGTGAATGCTTCAAAGCTGTTTTGAAGTTATTTTGGGTCTACATTGAGGAGTTGAAGGATAAGTGGTCAATGGATCTTGCAAACCACAACTTTCAGTGGTATAGTTACAGACAGCACTCATCAAATGAATGTGTTAATAGTGAAGGGATAAATTGGTTTTACTTTTCTGGAATTCAAGTTGTAATGGAAATATTAATCAAATCTCATATATTTGAATGCTCACCACCACAGTAATCAACCCGAAAGCTAGTTTGATAGGCGAGGGTAAAGCTCACCCAATACTAAGCCCAAAAGTGTGTGAAATTCACACATCAGGGTAGGGGGGCCAGTTCCTTTTCCTGTGCTGCCTGCGGTTTCCCAGAAAGACCTGGTTCCCAAAAAATCACAGTTTGGGTGAAACTGAGGGCCCAGAGGCATCACCTAGAATCAAACCTTGGCCCTCTGGTCAGTAGCCCAGCACTCTACCAACTGGACAATCATGTACCATTTGTTCACTAAAATAGTTCATTGTACATTAACCCTTTGGCTGCAGGAAATGTATTTCTATAAAGGTTAGGATGGCTGTGGGGAAAATCCTTCTATGTTTGACCATCTCTGACTTGCCTTTCCCATTCCCCTTCCCGATTTTATCGCCATCCTCTCTAAGGAAACACTCCAAGGGTCTTAGCCGACCCAACCCACACAGGGAGTGCTATCTACCATTTCCTTCTCTCCTTTGAGTGCTTGTTATATTATTTTCACCAAGATAATTATTCTGAGGAATCAGTTCATTTTTCAGGAATTGGTTTTTCTCACAAGTGTTAATGTCCCTTCAATTGGTCACCCTTTCTTATTCTTCCCAAGGAGGAGGAGAAAAAGGTTGTCCCAGATTATACGGGTCCCCTACCTGCAAATCCTTAGCCAGTGCTGCGAAGAAAAATATTCCTTTCACTTTTCTCCCACTCACAGTTGTAGCATGAAAAACTGGCTACCGTAGCTGAAGGTTTAAATATTTTTCTATTTTATGAACTATTTTTAATGGTTTAAACTAGTTATTCATCAGATTAAATAAAACAAATTCTAAAAAATAAGAATCCACACATTTTTATGTAAGAAAATAACCATTTGAACATACTCAGGATCTAGTCTGCTTCTTTTAATGTGATAAATTAATCTGAGGTGCTGAAGAGTTGCTTTAAGAAAACTATAGTTGGCAAGGGAATTTGCTCTTGCCGTGCATAATTCCCTCAACCAGTGCCATAAGCCATTCATCCAAGATATGACCACCACTTAAATTGGCAGGGTACCTCTTAATTATTAAAGCCATTTTTAAGTGAAATCCCTGAAACAACTGTGATATAATGTACATATTTTGAGTGCATGTTTACAATTTCTAGCCGTAGATTTTTGTCTTATTTATCTTTTAGATTACATAAAGTTTTATGACAAAAAGTAGAAATTTTGGCCTATGAATATTTTTCTTAACAGTTGAAATTACTTAATAAAATTAATATTTATTTCATCTATCAAGGACTGGCAGTAATTTTATAATTTCTTAGATTTTTATTAAATTTTCACAACCAAAATTGCCATAGCCTTATAGACATTTACTTCATAGTTGAAAACGTGCAAATTTTGTTTTATTAAACAAAATGACATTAATCTCTAATAATATACATACCACTTTAGTACTGAAGTTTTCACATCTTGTTACCATAGTATTGCTTTCAGTTTGAAATGTATTTACATAGGTATAGAATTAAGAATGTGAATAAATTTGTCCTTGTGCTCATGTGAGATGGTTTCACATTCATAAAATCCCCTTATATATAATTGCATTGGATAATTACATAATAAGGAGATACTGAATAATATATGCATATTATTCAGTATCCCCTTATATGTATATGCATTCAGTAGAATGACTGTCTAAATATCTTTTATGAATTTTAAGATTTACTTTGGCATAAAAAGGTAACTTTTTTAATGAGATTCATTTGATGTAGTTAGTTTGTTCGGGGAGTCCAAAAGTATGTCTTACCTTATGGTATATTTATTATTTGTTGATCTGAGAAATGTAATTGGGAATTAGCATCTTGATCCATGTACCGTTTAATAATGTACGATGCATGTAAAACATTTTATTGTAATATTATCAAATATCAAGCCACTGGATTGCATTGGTAATGGAAAGTTGGCAAGATATTGAGGCTTATTTTAAATACCTATAAACAAAATACTCTCAAGGGAGGAATTGTGCCGAACAAATTACATTTGTATTTAAATATATAATGAATAAATAGTATGGATGTTTTTGTACTGGTTTTTTCATCCATTCCACCCTATGATACTCAGGTCATCTCATCATTTGAAAGTCAACTACCTTAAGAGTTATGGCTTGCCCGGGCACTACATCAAAGCGTTGAGAACATCTCAAAGGTCCTTCAACATTCCAGAGTAGCTGAGGGGAGCGACCAGCTACAGGCTCCGTGAATTGTCCCTCTCTTCTTCCACTTCCTCTTCCCCTGCTCCCTCCATCATAAACAACATCACAAAGA
The DNA here is from genome assembly GCA_002093875.1 of Calopteryx splendens. Lineage (NCBI taxonomy): Eukaryota > Metazoa > Arthropoda > Insecta > Odonata > Calopterygidae > Calopteryx > Calopteryx splendens. The sequence goes on along the minus strand of LYUA01001373.1, from coordinate 319,250 downwards.
GTTGATGGCTGCAAGGTTCCCTCAACTCGCTCTGTAGGATATTCAATTAATGTGATTACAATTTCACCATTTTCTTTAAACAAGTTAAAAATAATTGTATTGATGCATGACTTATCTCTAAATCAACATGCCTAGTTCAATGAGGGAATGTGGGGGAGGAAAATTGCTTAGATTGGGAAAAGAGGTGAGGAATGTACAACAGGAAATTCAAGTGGAGCTAGTCCTCCCCCTTTGGTAGTAGTTAGCATTCATTGCCCACCTATGTCTACATCTATGAATGGCCTCGTAAGTGATGATGTAATTACTGAAGTCACATACTTTGAGGTGTTTATATTTCAGATAAGCAGATGTATTTCTGAACCATGACTCTGATATCATTTTTTCGAAGCAGAAGCCGTTTAAATAATTTTGTGATTCATAGAGTGCTACTTATACTTGCCATCATGAAAGAGAAATGCACCATCCAAAAATTCTTTACTGGTATCCATGCCCCTTCGGAATACAATTGTGAGAGAATTTCCTGATGATACCAGTGTATGCTGCTCCAAAAATCTGAAGAGAATTACAACATTATGGGCCACAAAATACAATGTGATCATGAATATTTAGTCATTAGTTTGAATTTTAGGCACAAAAACTTGTGTTAAATTGAAAAAATATTAAATTAGTTAGATTCTTGAAAAAAAATTAAATAAAACAATTACCTTCCACTTTGATCCCTTGCATATCGAGTCAAAGGGCTGCAAAGCTTCTGGAGAGATTTGCCGTTTCTCCCAGCTTTACCATCATAGACTTCAACAGATGACTCACAAGATGCCGCCCTAGATATGGCAAATATATGATTTTCACACTAATGTTCACCATCATATTAATTTTATGAACTATGCACAAACATTTTTATTGGTTAACTCTATGTTGTAAGTGTTATTTGAACTTGTGACTAATACATGAGCCTCTCACCCTAGTCAGCCACCCTACAAAAATTAGTCTTACAATGGAAAGTTTTTGGCAGGTGGCAAAGGTATCATCATATGACAAAGGTATGTCCCCCCATGTAAATGAAAGAGGAGAAAAGGCAAGTTTTAGTGGTATGAAAGCTCAAAAAATTAAAAATGTAATATTGTGTTGATGCTCCTGTGGTGTTGCTAAGGGAGCAATTGCCCCCAAAACCTCCAAAATTGTGACCTTGTATGAGAACCACCGACTTTCAACAAAAATTTTGGGTGGGGTGGGGGTGTGAAGAAGTTGTCGAGGATGACTACTATGTCTTCAAACTTGCTCCCTTATGTAAAACATGAATACTATTGATGAGATAATTTACTAACCACAAATTGTTGCAATAAACTTTTCTTTTCACAAACCACAAGAACTGATGTCTCTCTATTGATTCATTAGAATTTGCTTAGCATGTGCTGCAGACCTCTAATTGGTATTGACATATTGTTTATTATTTTTTTGGAATAATTTTTTAATCTAAATGATATATTGATGACATAAATGATGTGTTTGTGAATATGCAATGGCATTAAAATAGCAAAAATTTGGCATTTTGTAGCTTCTCCACCATAATTTTAACTGTAGTATTTAACTCAAACCTTAATGACAGGATTTTATTAGACTGGGTTGCATAACATTGATTTGATTTGCCCTCCCCCAACCTTATTACCCTGACTATGCCACTGCCACACACTCAATTGCTAATTTCCAATCCATTGTGTGTATTCTAACTAAGTGATTAATGAGCATAAAAAATGTTCAAGCATGTAGGTCATCATACAGGATGAGCGTTACCAGTTGAGATATGAAATCCCATATCAGTGAACAGTCCTGAGTTCGTGACAGAATTCACAGGGGGTGTACCCCACCTAAAGTGCTGCTGATGGAGGACCCCCTTCATGCTATTCTCCTGCCTGTAGTGTCAATTTATGTACACTGCACTGATGAATTTCACAGTTTTAACAAAAATATGGACAAACTTATTGACTTTGATTTTTTGAAAGGCAGTTATCATACCTCTTTGGGGAATTATAGTTGATAAATGATTAAAGAACTGAGGGAAATGCCGTGACAGTAGCTTTAACGGAGTCACCTGCATGCATATGAGAAAAATTCACAATGTAAAAAATCATTCACCTAAACCGGAAAATTCACAGTCTAAGAGGATGCCTGAGTAGGTTAATTGGTGAAAGCACTCGGCCCAAAATCGAGGGATGTTGTCCCGGTTCAGGTGAATGATTTTTGCATTATGACTTTTTCGTATAGGTAAATGACTACTTCACAATGAAAGAAATTAAACCTTTTGATAGGTTATTATGAGTAAAGCTACTCATAAAACAGCCAACCAAACTCTATTTAAATCAGGGCTGAAACTCATAATAATCCAATGATCTCCAGGGTGCTGATCAGATTAATCCAAAATGGCAGTGCATTAATATTGAGTGTTGAAAATTTAATTTTATGAATTATTAATTATTACAATGACTATATCCAGCTTCCTTTCTTTGGTGAATTCAGCAGGATTGGAATAAGGTTTGAAAGATTTTAAACACAATATTTTTAGTTTCATAAGTTCCTGACCTTACTTTGTAAGAGCTCTTTAAGGGCCAAAAATATAGGATGAAAAACATTGCACCTAATGGAAGCATTGCATCATTTTCCATTGATTATTAATCTTTGGAAAGTGCAATAGTTATCATCACCATTCCCATGGTATTTTTGGGTGAAAAATATCTTTTGTAATTTTTATGAGTTTATTTTTCATGATATGTACATGAATGGCACATATGCCTTATTTTTCAATGACGATCTGCACAGCTACATTGAAAAAACTGAATACAGTCATTCCAAATCATTTATAACACATGATATCAAAATTTTGGAAGATGAAATAGTATCTAAACAGATTATGTCTTACCTAAAGTAGGTGCTAAAAAATTCTTGAGTGCAATTGAATTTAAATATGGTTGTGAAAACTGACGATGAGATAAATGCTGAAGATTAAATTTGAGGGCATGTGTGTAGTACCACACCATTTAGCTCTTAGAGGTGTTAGGAAACCAAAATAATTTCTAGAAAGAGGTACAGAGAGTGCAAAAATTGCAAAAAAGGACCATATACCATCCCACACCAGCACCCCTACTGTGCTCCATATGGCCATCAACCTTGTTGGCTGGGGAGAATAGTGTATATGTAAGATGTGAAAAGCACAAGGAGACATCTTTTGGAAGTCCTTGAAAATCAGGAAAAAATGGCCTCTGGACTCTGAAAATATCATAGAAAGTAGATGCTCCAGAGGAAATATTTTTGTTTGTATTTGTAGACATCCATTCGGGGGAAAAAAAATACATTGCTCTATCTTTAATAGGAAACCTTCTGTAAGCATAAGAGTATCTATTTTGAATGGGATGATGTACCAATTATCCTTCCAGATTCTGACAGGTATGGTGGAAAGCTTTAGAATTAATAAGGTACCTCAAGAGAGAAATGAAACGATCCCATCAGTACTTCTACACATAAAATATTATTATTGGCATCAGCCACTTAAACTAAAGCTAGAAGATCATAATTAGTAAGGTACTGAAGAAATCCCTGAGAAGCTCAATGTAGTTGAATGTAGATAACCTTAAGACTACTGTTACCATCTTTCAATCATATTATAATATTGTTTATGCTGCTGAAAGATGAATCCTATCTTGAGTTGGTAATTTTTGAAATTGAAGAATAATGGTGATTTTATTCCCATTTATAAATAGGGTGCCATTGTCTCTTTGTAATTTTTAACCTGGTAGGTACTCTTAACAATAGTCGAACCATTTGAGAGAAATCTTTCCCGGCAGCAGTGAACAAAATCTGTAAACAACTCTAACTTCTCACTCTCCCTCCACTCCTTCCTTTTACTATAGATCAGAGAGTAGGCGATGGAAGGCAGTGTTGTAAGGCCTTTAATATAATACTTTTTTATGTTCTTACTGATTGTTTGCAAGCCCAAAAACAATAAATTCTATTTTACTAAAGCATAAGCTGGCAACTGAAGCTCAGTGAGAAATTTGCAGCTGGAAGAAATTAACTGGATTTAGAGTTAGCGCAAGTCAAGACAATTCAACAAGATGGAAAAAATTCTCATGGACACCATTTTCTATATAATTTACATATACACATGGAAATATTCAAATTTTTGGTGGATTTTATTTTTGAGAGAAAGCAGTTTATTGACGACAAGAACCTAATGTTGGAAAATGCTTACCTTAAATCATAGTTGAAGAGAGACATGTGTACAATGTCTGAGTTTCTTCCATAAAAGATAAGCTTACAGGTGAGAGGGCCAGACTTTGATGATGATGAAGACCCACTGACCACTGAAGGTACCTGGAGCCATCCCTTGGTTCTTGTGTCGAAGTGGCCAGATCGGGTGATATTTCCAAAGTACACATAGTCACAAACTGTGTTGGGAATACGCCTAGGCATTCCAAGATTTTCATCCACTAAAATAATAGAGGGAATATAAAATTAACAAATAAAAAACTCTCAATAGTGTTGACATATAATTAGAAGATTGAAGATTGTAAATTAGACAGCTGAGTTGAACTTTTAGTGAATCTTCTACTGGAAAATTAAATTTCTGAATTTAACTTACTCAGATTTACAATTAAAAAAATAATTAAAATTTTACATTGCTTAGATTATATGTACTTGCACATTGTAATCATTACATAAATGTTTCCTTCATGAAGTATTCCTCATATGAAGGCCAGCTTATTTACAAGAAATATTCTTAGACATAGTTATTGTAAGAAATACTAGCGCACATTGATTTATAAGTAGTCAAAAAATTTATGCATATTTTGATTTACATGGTGCATGCATATACATAATGCTCATTGAGCATGTGCCAGGGGTAATAGGGCGGTGTGATATGGTGATACATAGTGAAGATCTGACTTATAAATCAATGTGGTTGAGGAAAGGCAAAAATGTCCTATTGATACAAAGTTGGCCATCATTAGAGTGAATGACATTTTTAGTAGAAACAGCAAATTATGCACTTCTATGAGCTCATGCTATGAAAATTATGTAAGTACCTATCTATATGATTACGAACAATGTAGTTATAAAATGTGGTTAACATGCTTATGGAAGTGAAATTTTGTGAAATAAGGTGGTTCAAAATTAACAGACCTGTTTCAGGTATGATCTTGCCAGTTGTGAATTCTCCTCAATTACACATAAATTATTAATAATAATAATTTATTTAACACATACAGGTAACCCCAATTACATGTGT
>LYUA01001373.1:274499-286817 GCA_002093875.1 Calopteryx splendens | reverse complement strand
GCGGCAAAAAACTACGCAATGCCCTCCGGTGGGCGAGCAAGCATCGGAGAATAAATGGCCGCTCACCCTTTGAACGCATTAACATGTATGATACTTATATCGAGAGGCTGACATGGAATAGACCCTCTGGGATAGCATACCGTCTGTTTTTATGCTGGCCATTTTTTTGTGCAAGTGAGAGCTCGCTCGTGGGATGGAGTAACTGCTAGAATGGGAAGGAGCCGCTACTCTTAAGGGAAGGAAGAAGAGACGCTGGGTGAGCCTCATCCATTTTTCTTGAGGATTTTTCTTTTAATTTTTTTTCCTTCTCAAGGAATAGAGATGCGTGCGTGTGGAGGTGGTGAAGCAGGGAGGAGAAAATTTTAATATCGCCAGAATACTGTGTGGGAGGAAAGATAAAAATAAATATATAATGCATTTATATGTGCATATATTCATGCACTTGCTAATGCATATGAATGAAATTAGACGCACATAAATATAATAAGTGTATGTTTGCAGAGAAAAATTCACTTCACGGCTCTTCTCGTAACAGTCACAAATTTCATATTAGCACTATGTCATTGCTAAAATACAAAGAGTGCAAAATAGAGGGATTACTTAAATGAATAGTAATTTTTACACGTGAAGTGGAACTTCACTAAAAATAAAAGAAATTTATTAACACGGTGCGTGGAGAGTCCCTGGAGTCAGTTAGACAAGGCACTAATTGCATTCGAAGGAAACTTTTAAAAACTTCACAAAATCAAACAAAAGAGAGTATTTCAGGTTTGATAATACGGAACGTCTCCATACAAAAGAATAGTAAAAAGACGGTTCCACTAAGAAATGTTATTTCCACTTTCACGACCCAGGTTTCGACCATTGATTTCTCCTGATGATTCTACCATAATGACGCCTAAATCTCACCTAGGTTCAGACGCCAAGGTCACGAAATTGGAAATAACATTCTTAGTGGATATCTTTTTAATATAAAGTTGATTATCGAAGCCTTAACTTTTAAAATTCCATTTCAAGACTGGAAATGAAATTTAAATTATGTTGCATTTAATTTCCACACTTGAAATATCTTTTCATCATTCCTTGGTCCACATAACTACGTTACTACAGTTCATTAATTTTTTTATTTATATCCAAAGAATGAATTAAAAACCCCGATTTTTTTAGTGTTTTTACTTATTTTTTATTGGATAGTGTTTTTTTTTCATTATAAAAAAGTTCTACGAAAAAATGTTTTTAGGTCCCCTTTACATGTTTTTAATAATTTACGATTGATGTGTCTCTGCGTATGTGATAGGTTTTTGTTGGACATAAAGAACACGAAATTATGTATATTTAAAATTTTTGTATATTTATATATGTATATTTAAAATTTTTGTTAGAATTAGCTAAACTGATACGACTTTATACGAAAAATTCACATTTTAAAAATGATTCGCCCGATTCAGGATGGATCCCTCGATTTGTAAGAGGACGCCCGGGTAGCTTAACTGGCCGGAAGTCGAGGGATCCGGATTCGAGTCCCGGTTCACGTGAATGATTTTTACATTGTAAATTTTTCGCATATGTATGCACAGCAGCGAGTGACTCTTACAGCAGTGGATGAAAGTTACTTTCGCGGCATTTCCCGCGCGGTAAAAATTTACCCATCGTCGGTGATGGCCACTTCTGCATTTTTTAAAACGTGTAAAAGTGACGCCAGCAAAAAAACATTTAGAAAGTGCGGTAGTTCTGAGAGCTATTTTTCATTAAACCTTATACAAATTACTGAAGCATTACTTCATTTTTGTCTAAAAAAAATGGGTTACTTGCATGGTAATTAAACCATTATACGGATAAAAGACTTCCTTTTCTAATTATGTTCACCATTTAAGGTTTGCGTTCACATGCGAATTTTTTAAATTAAAAAAATCTAATTTATTGCTTAGTTTACATTGCATACTTTCCCATTTTGAGCCACTAAGGAATTAAACTAAGATAACCTGGAGTGTTTTAGTGAGAGCATATGAGCGAATGGTTTAAGCATGTGGTTTTCCTTGAAAGATTTCATTAAAATACCCCTCTCTTCATATCTTCCTATATATTTGCTTTCTTTCCTACTATTATTTAATTCGTGCGTCACATCCGGCGTCATTCTCCGCATTTTTTCCTCGTTCACTTGTCCTTCAAAACGATCTTCAAGCCATCCTGTCCCAAAATTTGATTAGGTCATCCCCTCTTCGTCTCAGAGCTTTCATCAGGCATCATTCTTTCCAGTTCTTTGTAGAAGTTTGTTATTAGTTATTCGACCCGTCCCTTCGATGTTCATCTTTCTTTCGCAGAGACACATTTCATATCTTCTCCTTTTTGCAGCTGCTATGCGTCATCATCAGTCCTTCAATCCAATGATTGCGTGACTGCATCTCTCTATTCTACTTCATTCTGCGGCTAAAAAATAACTCTTTCACTTCTAGATTTTGATTAACCAGTTTTATATTTGTGCGGCCACTCTACTCATATTCCACCAACCAAATTCTTGGTTTAATTTATTTTACTTTTAGACTAATTTTTCAACTCAAAGCTTATTTTATGAAAAAGAAGGGTTATTGGGCTGATTTTTTTCTCCATTAATGTATACTACTGTAGCTTCCCTTTTGATTTCATTCCTGCTTTATTTTATTTAGGTATTGAATATAGATAACGAATGAGTATGCAATTCCTTTCGCTACTCCGTACTTTTTCACTCTTACTCATCGCTGGGTTCAGAGTTAATTATACCCACTGCATATATTTGGTGGTCTTTATACAGGATATGGATTACTCTTCCATTGTTATTAGACACATTATACGCCAAATCATTGAATATTTGTTGATAGTTTTCCGGTGTGTTCCCTACAAGTAGCCTATATTTGATATATGTTCTATCTTTTCTCAACTGAGACATTAATAACATGTCTTTCCAAATCATATTACCAAAGTTTTTTGGAAAGTAAGCCTTTTTAGGCTTTTTGTATTTTTTTATTAGCATCAATTATTCATTATGTTTTCAGATTCTTGAATTTATGTCGTTACTTCATCATCACTAAGCCATGATAACTACGAATAGCGTAGCGTTTGTGGTATTTGTCATCGTTCCTGAATCTCTTATTCAATGAAATGTGGTCCACTGAAATATTAATATCTCTTCAGGCATTATTCAAATATATAATCTTCTGCTGGGGTTTGAAAAAGGGGATTATATAATGTGGAATACTTCATAGGCCTTAGTTCTTCGGACGTTGGATCACATCAATCAATGTTAGTTGTTGGTGACCTTACTTAATACACCTTGAATTTTTCGTACGGTCTTAAATTGAAATTAATGTGGGCTCAATTTGTCACATTTTGTCTATCTTTTTACCGAAACAATAATTAATTGACAACAGGAAAATGATGACCGATCTCAGGTAGCCAACTAAGGAGCTCCTCGTATCTAAAGCACGAATGAAAGTGATTCTCATTTCACGTAAAGCTATAACGAAACAACTTCTTTGCATTCAATAAAACAAGTCACCCAGACCGGAGGAGGTACTTAAAGATCTCGCAAACACCATTATGCCTTTACTCGAAAACATATTTTGAAATTCAATTTCCGAGAACAGGCACAGCGGAGCGGTGTCGTCATGAAGAAAGGAGGCTTTTAATAGTTGGAAAATGTAGGAATGAAAAGGGTAAGGAAATATATTTTTATTTTCCGTTAGTTAGACTACGCATCTGATGTGAGAGCATTTGGGACTCATTCCAAAAAACAATAATTCAAGAACTGAGTCATACACTATACAGAAAAACATGCCCTATTCGTGAAATTATACCATGAAAACATGAAGCGTCACAAAATCCCTATTTAGCTTGAGATGGGAGCCCATGGATGCTCAAACACTCAACAATAGATTAAAGTTATAACAAAGATGTGATTTTTTGTAAGACTGATGAAACAATCTAAGCCCCTCACAACATTGGTACGTTAGACAGTAATGACGAAATTAGGGAGATTCACTGTCGATTAGATAGATTCAAGGATTTGTTTGTCCTACACGCAATTCATGATTGTCACAAAAAGAGTGAGCAACTAACGAATTAATAACATCTCCCTTTTAGAGGCTTCTTCCTCTATATTTGTATGACTGGCGTCCTAACATACTGTGCCACACGCCTCTGTGATGGCTCAAGGAGTATCGCGTGGACTTAGGTGACCTTATCAAGGAATGGATTAAGCATATTAGGTATGCGCCCTGCTCTCTCCGAGGGGCATCGCCAATCGATCTTAAGTTACCTTCGTCTCTCTCCGACTTTTCCCCGTCGTCCTTGGCTCCAGCTGCTCCTGATTTGCTCTTGCCGCCCCTACCCGCTCTCCCACGGTTCTTGCATAGATGTTCCTGGTACACCCAGTCGCATTCTGAAAAGAAGAGAGATACACAATCAATGCGTGGAATGGCATTGAAAACGACCATCACTATCAATCTGGGATATCGTGTTGGACATTCATCCCCTTTCCCCCATCTTCAGGTAAAGGAATTATGAAGAGGTGAAAACACAGAAGTAACAGGATAGCTCTCAGGGCTACTAAAATGAATTACGCGATAATTAACAGTAATAATCATGATGGCTTCTCTTCAATGCCATCTCTTGTGATAGCTCAAAGGATCTCGAAGTTTTTCTATATTCTACTCATTATTCTACGCATTATTGAATTCCGTTGCACTCCTCCCCAGATTACGTTACTATGTGGGTTTTGTAGAGTGTACATGTACTTTTCTGAGCATATGATTTTGTTATGCTGGTCAAGAAATAAATGTATTTACAGCTATGAGTCAATTAACATCCCAAATTAGTCGAACTAATCGAAAAACTAGTCGAATCGCTTGCAGACAAAGCATATTTTATTTTGGAACTGATAACGAAAAAAAAATGTTTCGACATAATTTCTTTAAAAAAATCAGTCGGCAACTATAATATTTTGAAGAACAAACTTTATTTTCATTCGAGGTTCCTTTACGAGTCTTCCTACGACATTAATCCATGACGTGGTAACGCAAGTCGTTAAATGTATATGGAGAATGGTAAAAATGTCTTAATGAAGTCAATCTTAAAAATCTAGTAATGGAAACAAACAAAATGCTCCTCTCCCTTGCGTCTCTGAATATTTTTACTGAAAATAAAAATTAATTATGAGTGAAATGAGTCAAAAAAAGCATAGTCCAAGGTGTAGCTTGTAATATAACATGTGAGGCACCCGTAAAGGTGGATCGCGATAATCTACTTTTTCTGGATAATGTTAAGTGCTTAAGCATTGGTTAAATTTATATGATGATCGTATTTATTTTTAAAATCGGATAAAAAATTAATTTTCTGCCAGACAGTTCAATTTAAAATTTTTGAGAATATTAAGGTTCAATATAGAAATACATTTTGTGAAGACTAAGATATTTAGGGCAATTCCGAAATTTGTGAAGAGTTCCATAGATGTTTCACATGAAGGCTATAAAATATTGCAATTTATACAGAATATGCCTATACATCTACGCCCAAGCTTAGGCAACATCTACAAATTGGAGAATAGGCAATCGTAGATCAACGCATCTTGCCTGGTGTTTGGTGAGGAAATTGAGGAGGGAGGGAATTGATGATAGGAGCTCCAAGTTGAGAAACAAAGAAAAGATTATTCAAGACCTTGATACGGAGCGAGTTTGTATGGTTCCCAAATCTGTTCATTGAGTAAAGAGGATGGGAATAAATGAGAGGCTTTGAGGATATAGTAAAAAGAAGAATGGAGAAAATAAGCTTCCTGGATTGGAAGAGGTGCTATACATTATGGTCGTGGAAGAGAGTAAGTTTTTGGGGAATCTTCAAAGAAGACGGAGACGGAGGAGATTTTCGGAATCAGGGGGATGTTAAAGGCTCTAATAAAAGGAAAAATGTTGAGTAATCGAGGAAAAGGGGGAAAAGGTAAGAAGAAGTTTGAATGGAATGAAAACCCTCATGTCTTGTCAACCCAACAACGGTTTCCGGTAGCCTGGAAAAACGTTTCCGACTCGGAAAGTAAGAGCAAGCCTTTGAGAGAAATGAAAAGCGCACGGAGATGGTAGAATTAACGCACCGTGTACCTAACAGGCGGTGAATTCCACGGAAACATCAAAGTTGGGAGCACCGAAATATAATTCCAATTCTGGGAATCGAACTCTCCTAAAGAGGCGTGGGAAGCCAAAGCTCTAAGACACCATACCAACCCCTTCATATCCAGCTTTAAAGCCGAAGTTACATACCTCGAGTCGTAACAACAGGGACTTGCTGCGTCGTATGCTTCTGTGGTTGTGGAATCGAATTCCAGATCTCATTCCCTCCCATTTACCCTCGTTTCAACCTTCCCAAACCCTATCCCCATTCTCCGTCTATGTTCCACCCACTCCACTTCCTCCACTTTTCCTCATAATTCCGATAACGTGGCAAATCACGAGGAAACAAACGGACGGAATCGGCAGGAATGAAAATCATTCCGGCGGAAATAAAAATTTCTCCCTCAAAAATCTGACAAATTCTTGCCGTTAAAAAGTAATTTGCCCAATAGGGTAGCGAAAAAAAAATGGAAAACCGACATCGGGGATGTCAGATTTCCTCTTGGTTTCCTGTGTTGTTTTGCGTTTTTTTTAGTCTCCGCCAGGAGGCATGAAATACGGAAGAAATACAGGTGCCATGGAGTGAATCATAAGATTGAAGTAGTTGGTCCCAGAAAAATGGTGCTCTCTTCGAAGTATGCATGAAGTCCAATAGAACTGTGCTGAAGTGTGCTGACGTGAAAACAATCAAATTGAAACATGCTGTAGGGAGAAATCCGACATTTTTAAATGATTAATGAATCGGTTTTGTATTGTAAAATTTAAATTTGGTACCTATTCGTCTTAATTACGACATCAAACGTTTTTGGTTGAAACGCGATTAAAATGAATAAATATCCTAATTTAGCTCGCAGAATAAAAACATAGTAATATCAAAATTGATAAATAATATACGAGGGCGAGGGGAGGGAATTTTCCGAATTAACGTATTCTAAANAAAAACATTGCAAGAGGCAATTTCAAAATTATGTACGTTACTCAGTCCCAGTGAGGCTAACTTCAAGAATACCTTACCATTCTTGTTGCGAACCCGCCGATAAATAGAATGACTTGAAATAACATTGAAAAAAAATAAGGAAACAATACTTCCGTTTCTCCAATAGTATTTTGAGAATTTTTATCTGTGAAAAGACATTATATTTCGAGTCTTGTGGAAGTAAAATTCAGTAAAAAAATATTTCTTGCCATAGCAGAAACACTGCTCGCCACCTTTCATGGGTAGTGCTTGCCCGTGTCGCATAAGGGAATTTGTATTTTAATTACACGTGCCCCTATATGTGTTGCATGACCCCCCCTTTGAGTAGTGTTATTCCTTTAGTGCATGTATTGTATGGACTCACCCCCTGCCACCCACCATAGAGGTGACTTGCAGGGTATTATGTAGACATAGATAAATAAACACTTTTTTAAAGACTGGAGTTATTGTTTGTCGTGCGCATGAATTCCGAACATGTTAATCCTGTATATGACCATAGTAATGATGTAAATTTCAGGCCTCATCTTTTATAGTGAACAATCGTTGAGACCTGTTTGACTGCATCATCATGCTTTTCTATGATTCACTTTGATACATAGTTCTTGATAGTTCTTGGAGATTTTTTGGAGGTTATATAGGAGACGAATAATCCAGGTGTTACGATTATCAAAATTACGCCCGTTTTAGGTGTTTTTAATACGCTATGAATCCGGGACTGATCGATTTCCCTTCTAGCATTTCCTACCGTATCCCAAGTCTTACTCTATTGTCTCTTCGGGTTCTTTAAGATCATCAATAGGCTTGTCATATGGGACGTGAGGCTACGAGAATACGAGGTGCGTTCTAAAAGTAAGTATAGTTTTTGGGTTAAAAACTTCACTCATGACACTTTTGTTTTGATATACTTTAAGGTATTTTTCGACAAAATTTTTGCCGTTGTTCAGGCACTTTTCGTATCAGTTTTGATTGTTTGCAATGTTTAAGTCAAGAGAGAAGGTCCAACTGATTGTGAAATAAGGTCTGTTATCCAATTTAATATTGCAAGCAAGCTCAAACGCGCAGGAATTCATCGGCAGAATGTTGAGATTTATGGTGACAGTGCGATGATTGATGGAATCGTTAGGCAATAGGTAAGGCAGCCCAAAGAAGACTGAACGAATGTGCATGATGAGCCAAATAGAGGGCGGCTTTGTATCGTCGATGAAGATTTGGTCAGGAAAATTTATGAGAAAATTCGTGAAAATCAGCGTTTCACGATTTCCTTGCTGTGCAAAGAATTTTGCGAAATTTCAAGAAGGCTCGTCATCATTCATGAGGGAGTGTTTGTCATAATTTGCGGCGCCGTTCTTTGAAGAGGGAATTAACATACTGGTCTCCATATATTACAACTGCCTTGACAACTGCAGAAATTGTCGGAAAATAGTTTAATGTAATAATCTTTCATAGGTATAATTTATGTAAAAATCAATTCAAGCAAAATATCTTGCGTGGAGTTTTTTTTAATACATAAAAAACGGTATTTACTTTTTGAGCGCGCCTCGTTCCTATTTTTCCGCATTTAGCTCAGAGGAGGTAATTACGGCCTCGCATTTATCTTCACTATTAGTACTCCGTCCTCATTCACGCCTCTATGCACGGATCCCCAGCCTCGCAGATGGCCTCTGCAGTTGATTTCTTCCCTTTGGAGTTTCACGAATCTGCCTTTAATCATGTTTATGGCAAATCCACTCCAAAATACGTAAGCAGATTGTATTTACCAGCTCAAGTATATCACAGAGAATCGTTTACATAGCCCAAAGTTCTATTTTCCTGCTATCATCATTGATATTAAGACAGTTAAGCGATGGGTAGCGATTCGTGAAACGGTATATTTATTGATCATAAAAGTAATTGCAAAGTATTTTCTCGACTCAATTCCTATGCTCCACTATAATAGCTACTCCCCTAACACACAAACTCTACTCCCACTCTCTGAAATCCAGGGCTTTTTTTTGTTCTGTTTAATGATTTTCAGTATTAATAGATTTTGCTCTTTACTTATTTACGTTAAATGCGTACTTTCAATAGTCCACCGATAAGTTGCATATAAAACACTCCAAACTCTAATTGACGATAGCTCTAACGAACTACTAATAGCAGTGAGAAAATTGATACGCGAAGGGAGAAAATTAAGGTTTTAGAATCCATCGGTGGTATTTTTCGATGAAATTCGCGAATTAAATAATTTTTTATACTTAATTTTATTTTTATTTAGCAGTTAGCTTGTCATTTAGCGCAGAAATTATCGATAGATTACAATAAGCGTCGACTACACCTTTATAACAGTAGCTCTTATAAGAAAAATTTATTTCTGAGTTAGGAGAATTTCAAAATGCATTAAATAATTCGTGTATTTGTTTCCTCAGATTAAGCCAGACATTTCAATATTTATCCAATTTATCCACTACTAATTATTTCTGCACTACAAGTCTACTATAATTATTTTAATTCTATTTTACCAACTAGACAATGATATAGAGGCTTATATAGAGGTTTTCCTGATTGCGATTTTGAAAATATTTCTTTTATTGACCATCCTACTTCAATTCAAGTATTTCATTTTCAATTTCGAATCGTATATTTTATAATCTTATTTATTTTGATTATGATTCATATTTCCATTTGGAAAATGCATTACTCTTTTGTTTCAACCATTTTCACGAAAGTCTGGTGATATATGGCTATGCAATTCGTTTCAATATCTTCCTCCTCCCTTTGGAAATAGCTTTTTGGGAAAATTTTCATCTGATACTTGAGGTTTACAAGGCCGTCGAGGAACTAAATCTTTTACGCCGAGGAGGGCAGACAAAAAAAGGGAAGAAAATGTCAGAGGGAGGGAATCCTGGGAAAATGGGGGAAAAATTAAAGAAAGCCGGCGTGCTGGGTATACGTTTCTTCACAGACACGACGGGAGACGAGGAATGAGGGGGGAGGGGAGAGGGGTGGTTTGGTGGCAATGACACCGTCGTAGAGTAGTTTGAGTTGATCGAATCGACACGCCTTCCTGCCCCAAAACACCCCCTCCAACCTCCCTTCGTTCCCTCACCCCTCTACCTCACCCGGCCGCGGACAGATTTACAGGCGCCGGCGTTCCTGGTCGGGGGCGGAGAGAGCTTGGCGGGGGGTGAGGAGGTCGAGGGAGAGGGTTCGGGAGGCGGTGCGATATTTATGTCCACCGACGTCGTCCCAGGCGCCGCTGCGTGGGATTTAAGAGCCTCGCGTTCGAATTCAAATTATGATTGGTGAAACCTCCTTCCCAGAACGCATGGCCGCCCGCATATATTTCACATGCGAGCAGGCGACTAAAAGGGAGGAGTGCCGACGACCCGGTCCTCCGTTATGCCCAGGGGGAGGCGGCGGGTGTAGGGATCGGGGGTCGGGAAAATGGGAGTGGTTTACACGTGCATTCGCTTAGTTTTTCATTTGATTTTTTTCCGGCGGGGGTACAAAACCTAAGTCCAGATGGAGAAGAATGAGGATGGCGTGGGACTCTCCTTTCCTCCCCCCATTTTAAATTCTTGTTCGAGGAACTTCCGTCGAGGAGAAATGCAGAGGGTTAAAGGAATTATGATTTCGGCGGGGGACTGTCGGGAAATTTCACTTAGAAGCATGGGGCAAGAAATGATGACGGTCTCTCCTTGTACCGCATGCAATGTCGTCATAGGGCGTTTAAGACAATAGTTTTTACTGTCATGGAAGTGCAAGACTTACTCGTCATTTTTGTTTTCTAGAACCATAGGCGGTGGAGTACGACAATGCTCTTGGCTTTTTCCGAAGCTTAATAAATATAATGCCATTTTTTCATTCTTAGTGCGTATTAGTAGATTTCGATTATAGTTATCGTTTTTGTGGTATATTATTTGGTGTATTGATAAACTATAAACGGTTTGGATTTAAAAATTTGATAGCAAATAGTTTTTTACCAACTAGGAATCACCATGCTACAAATATTTTGGTAAAAAGTTGCGCATCTTAAATTACTTTAAGGGGTGCATATAAAATTTTTTCGATATTTAAGGTGCATACTGAGTGAGATAGGTTTATCGAATTTTTATATATTTGTAATAACAGTAGGGATAAAGTTTAGTGAACACTTTTGATTATTCCCTGGGGCTAAGAAAGTATTTTATACGTATTTTTAAGATTTAAATGACTAGAAGGAATTTGTGATTACTTTTGTGATAGAATTTGAAATAAGTGATTTTCCTCTCTTTCAATTACGATAAGTGAAGGAGCAATGAGGATATAAAAGATCGCTCAAGTAGCACAACTCATTATGAATACAACGTTTTCATTAAAAAACACAATTTCTAATTGAGGTTATTAATTTAAAAATTCAAACAGATTATGTAATATTGATTCGCTCGCGGTTGAGAAGTATATTATTATATTTCATGAAATAGTGGAGGAGGTTTTCCTCTGACAAAAGCCATTGTTTCCTCCTCAGCATCATTTCTTGCGCAAATATTTGCAGCAGCAATCCACTTTTCTATTAGCCAAAGCTTTCATGTGAGCAAGCAATCAACTTAACTTAATGCCGGCGCGCGATAAATGAATGACTTTGAGGTGAATTCCGCGCTCCTTCATGGTAAGAGGACAGTCGGGGGAGGAGGAAGGCCTTTGACCTCTTTCCACAACCAGCTCCACTCACCCGTGTGCTCCACTCTCTTCCCTCCTCGGTACGGAATGCCCAGCGTGCTGTGGTCCGTCGGCGTGAAGCTGAAGTAGGCGAAGAACTGCGATCGTAGGGTTGGCTCTCCCACCCTGAGGGGCAAGAAGTGGAACAATTATTACCTTGGTTGTGTCTCAGCTGCATCCAGTGTTTTTCTACAATCAGTTAGAGTTATCTTTTTAGTAGCAGCTAGCAGTTTTGTCTCAGTAAGTGTGGTCCAGTGTTTGCAGCGTTCGGCTACTGACCGGAGGACCAAGTTAAATTGCCGGTGACTTTGGACATCCCCAGCTCTGCCCAAGCTACTTGAATTTTCGAGCACCAGGACTAGAAACTGTCACACAGACCCTTATGTGCGAGGTGCTAAATGACCTTAGCTGTAGACGAACCCAAACAAATCCGCTGCTACTTCCAAATTTGCGAATTCCACTCGAGTTATGATTCAGTAAGAGGTGAAATACGCCCTCACCTGCCAATATCAACCTTCTCTTTGATTGCAGAGG
>LYUA01001373.1:195116-217334 GCA_002093875.1 Calopteryx splendens | reverse complement strand
GTGGAGAATTTCGGTGGCACCAACCACCTTCGTCCGTTCAAGAAAGAATCTTCTTGAAAGATTCTTTCTTGAACATTATATATTCACCTTATTTTTCATTTTGCCGATTTTTGTCGACATAATTTAAACCAACCACGAAAAATTAATTCGTGAATTGGCAGCATTGTATTATTTCATTTAAAAGGTGTAATAATAATAAGGATGTTTGCCTTATCTGTTTCGCTATCAAAATCGAAAGGGGGAAAAGTAAACCAGAAAATTAAAATGCGCAAATGTGAGTCTCAAGATTTTAAAGGCACACATTTGAAAATATCTTTCTAGCATTTTAAAACTCTTGCCCGTTTGAAAAATGTCTCTTGAAAATGACTGCTAGCGGTTGGCAGCTTTGCTTAAAACACACCCTTCCATCTCATCTCCCCCACTCTCAAAACCTCCCTCTCAGCGTCTCTTTATCCCTTTTCTTACCGCCGAACCTTACCGCCACTTTCTCCCCCCACCCCCCTCCTGCCCGCCCTCCCATCGTTTTCTCATGCTCCACACATCCCCTCTCCAGCTCTGGCGCTCTATTCGGCTTTATGTGTCTCCCCGCTTGCGTCTTTATTTTTTTATTTCCTGCCTCGCAAAGGATCCCTCTCTCTCTCCACATGCGCTTAAATTTTCCCACGGCTGTAAACATTTTTCTCATTCGCATGACGGCGGTGATGACATCCCTTCAGCGTAGACAAATAGCGTGAGCCAGCCACTCGGCGCAAGAAATTGTAAAAATGCGCCGCAGAAAACAAGTTAGTTCTAATTTTCGGAGGAAGGAGATGAAAAGGCTCTGATTACGCCTCCTAGAAGCTGGCGCTCTGAAATGGGATGGAAGGATCCTAGCTGAATTATTTCTACCGCACTTCCACATTCGCTCACGTTCCTCCCGTTGAGTTTTATTACTCTGTCACACATTTTATGCGCTGTGTCGGGATGATCCTCAATTTTCAAAAAAATTGATGGGAATAAGTTAAACAGATTAAGATGGATGAGGTACGTGAAATCACTCAACATTTTTTCCAGCCCAATGAAATAGCTAGCGGTGACACACTGTCCGAGGTCACTTGACCTAGGGCCATGTATCACCACTATGCTCTTCAAAAGTCAAGCCTTCCCGCAAAAATCTCCCCGTAGATGGTCACCCTTACTGGCCGAAATATCGAAATAGGAGTTTCTAATAGCATTCCTGTTGGCTTCGGAGATCATGCGATTATTCCTGTTACTCAATGTAAAAGTTATATAGAAACAAAATATCAGATAATCATCTTCTTCATTGTCCAATTCATGGAAGGTTATGAAACAACTCCCCCAATCATCTCGCCCTTCTGCCTTCCCCTTCATTTCAACGTAGCTCCTGCATCCTACGTCCTTCACTATCTTCCCCAAATACCGCAGACGTGATCTCCCTCCATGTCTCCTCTCCTTCACCTTTCCTTCTATTTTTAAGTTCAGGTGCCCTTCGTGCCTCACTCCTGCCTTAGTCGTCTCTGAACTATGGGTGAAATATCATCTGATATCCTGATGATGATTCTAGTCCAAG
Organism: Calopteryx splendens; assembly: GCA_002093875.1. NCBI lineage: Eukaryota > Metazoa > Arthropoda > Insecta > Odonata > Calopterygidae > Calopteryx > Calopteryx splendens. The sequence continues at coordinate 215,764 of LYUA01001373.1, read as the reverse complement.
GCTTAACTTCCCACCACGAAGTACCTGGATCATTTTAGAGTACATAATTAATTTTTAAACACGCTCCATTTGGATGCAAGAAAAAATGACCTGTTAATTAATAGATCACCTACCTCTTATAGGTATCCCGGATTTTAGCTGTTTCTTAAAACCCTTGAAAAAAATACGCTGAGACATATCGACTTTTTCAAGCGATACAATCGAAATTACTGAGACATGAAGTCTATTCCATGTGTGCTCCGGAGATGATATAGATAAATGTCTCCTATAGTCCTGGAGCTGTGTGTCAGCGTACTCACACTTCCGTGCTGTATGATATGTCACGATAGTTGGTGAGTGCTCTTTCTTTTTAGAGCACTTGTTCGCCCACCTTCCGTCCCTCACCATATTTCTAGGCGATAGGAAAATATTTAGTCGACAGTTTAACGTTTGCCTTTCCATTTTTTATACGAACTGCTATTGCGGACTCGTCATTTTTTAACGTAAAAAATTGCATGCCTATGCTTCTGTATCACATTTTTTTCTTATCTTCTCCCGGATCCCATTCTCAATCAAAATCCTCCTCTTCCTTTTTTACTGTAACGCCCCATTTTATTTTTTTCTATACCCTCCCGGCGACACTTCTCTATGGAAGATGAAAAACTGGATTTATTTCGTTTTTCAGGGGGGAAAAACGAGGCATTATTTTAAATATATATATATATATATTCTCGCTATATTCCCGGCGGCGGCGCAACATCGGTTGAAGGAACTCGCTCCGTTCGCTTTATATGTATATAGGTATAAAATTCTTCCGGGAATACTCTCACTGATTGGTGTGAGGGAGCAGGGAGGGAAGTTTGTAGTTCGAGGATGATAACGTGCATGCATTAGTTTGCTCCGCTTTCTCCCTTCCTTCGCATCCCGCTTCCGGGCGTCTTTTGTCCTCTTTTTATTTGCACCGCGGAACTCCGCGACTTGAAAATATGGACACAGCTTAACGGGATCGGAGGCAACGCGAAGCCGTCGCAAAATAAGAAAATGAGATTTATTTCTCCATCTCTCTCTCTCTGTCCCTCCCCGCTTGTCCGTAAGGTTAGGGGATGATCCCCACTGCTGATGTTTTTGCATCACTTTCTTTCGGTTTCCACGTCCCTTTTTTTTAAATCTCTGGGGCTAGTGAGTTGCGGTGAGGGGCGAGAGGTGGGAGGGAATGGGTGAGGTGAGGAGTTTGGGGATGGGAAAAGTGGGGAGGAAAGGGGGAATTGGAAGGGTGAGAGATCCATCACTGGTTGGTTGTTCGGCACTTACCCGCTGCACGGAAAAAAATCCCGTGTTTGGGTGCTTTTGTCATTAATTCTCTGCTTAAAGTGCCGACTTTAACCGGAGACTTTAATGGAGTTTGACGTCGCTTCTACCCCATTAACGCGTCCTATACTATCTCTAGTCTCGTCGCTGCAGTCACGTGAAAAAAATAATGGGCCAAAATTTCGAATTGAGCGGTTGAAGGAAATCGCATTAGGATTCAGTTTACTTGGGGATGATTAAGAAATGAATCGAATGAGTACTGATGTAACGGTGACAATAAATGCCGTAGGAAAGATGAAATTAGTCCTCGGAGATCAATTTCAATCGGCAATCAAGTTTCACAGAAACAAAGGTTCATAAAAGTGCAATGGATAGCATGAGGGATAACGGACTCCATTTACTATACTGAGTCATATCATATCCTATTTCTGGTTGCTATAAGTCTTCTGAAAAAATAAATATTTTTTCATATATCTGACCATCGATTTAGTTGACTATGAAAAGCATGTCATGGCATCAATTGACTGCGGTAGCCGGATCTGCATGGCACCTACCTGGCGGCACTGAGATTGCGGGTTTGAATGCCACCACTGGTGTTGTATTTGACTTTGGATTAGTTAAATAAAGTGATACAATATCGCGTTAGTCGATCGAGCTCCAAAAACCAAAATATCTCTCTCCATACTCAATTGCACGCCTATGCGGACATAGTAAATACTCGTGAATTGAACAAGATAACAGAGATAGTAAATTGAGTTAACTATTGATACAGAAATTTATGATACCAAAAGTAAACCTAGATATCTGGTAAACCTATTCCAACTAAATTCTCTAAAAAATATTGCAAAGCAGATTGTCGCCATTAATTTTGTACAATGCTTTGTTCAACTTATAAAATTCTGACGGATCGTACTGCTCATTGGATTAACACAAAATAATTATTTTCCTCGAAGAAATGAAACCATAAACTGGAGTATGGAACTTTTTGGTTTAAAAATCGACGATAAAAAGTAAAAAAAAATGTACGCACAGTTCATGAAACTTCATAAAAGTTGATTCTGAAATATTTAGAGCCAATAAAAATATAGACCTGTCATTTTTGTGGATTAGGATTAGCTATTTTTTAAATTAACTATAACCCAAATGCATTAGACATTGATTTTTAGTCATCTATAACCTTCGGCAGATGATATAAGTACCTTTGCACTACACATAGATGCAAGTAATGAAGTATGCTATGTTACTCTTAAGAGATATGATATGAAAAGAAAAATCAAGAAATAATAAATCCTAGCTTGCGGAAGAGACATGATGCAAACATTTTGAATGAAGAAGAAAGAAATTAGAATAAGTGGAATCTATCTCGCAGTAGTATTATGTGGAACGGAAGATGCCTGACAGATATCAAGCGGAGAATAACTAGAAGTTTAGGAGTCTTACATCACAAAGAGACAAGCTCTGCTTGAAGAAGATAAGTTTAAAAATAAGGGACCATTACTCGCAATCTTTCGTGAGGAGAATGGAACTCTATAGATCAGAGACATGGTCTATTGGAAAAGCAGACTAGAGACGAATAGAAACCTTTGGAGGCAGATGTCGAAGGTGAAATGCGCACATAAAATAAAAAAGGAAGTGCACAAAAGAGCAGAAGGGAAAAGGAGGATATGAAAAAGAAGATCAAAATATGTTGAGGTCACCTTGAGACCTAATGAATTTTTTAGGAGCATAATTGATGGATAAGTGCCATGAGGAAGGCCAAAGGATAATTATGTTGGGGTCAAGCACAGAAGGATGTTAGAAGGGAAGATATACCGGGGAGTGAGTATTTGATAAGAGAGAGCAAAGGGCTCAATTCAACCAATATTCGGATTTTATTACTGATGATTATGATTTCAATCAACACGGTAATGTATTAATGAAAGAAGATTTTGCGAAAAAAACGTTCGTATTTTAGGTTCCAAGGATTTCACTCTTCACTTGCTTACGGATTAGAAAACCAAAAGCTATTCAGCGCTCGTGAAAAATGTCGATGAAGGTATGCACCACAAAAATAAGCAACCTGAAATGGTAAGGCATTCGGTGGGCGTTTAGAAAGCACAGCCCGCGGTAGGAATTCGGGAGAGTAGCGGCGTGTTAGTACCGTTTCGGCAAATCCTCACGCGCTGATCTCGCGTAAACCGAGCGAAAAAAGAAGATATCCTGCAGTTAGGAGGGGAGGAGAAACACCCCTCTTCTTAACCACCACGTACGCCGCCACCTGATACCACGAAATCACCCCCTCCCTATTCGCTTCCCACCCCCACCCCATCGCCCTTCTCTCTCACACTTGAAAAGGAAAACCGCGAGTGAACACGCGTTGACCCAAAAAAACGGGCCCCCCCCCTTTTCTCTACAGAAAAAAAATGAGAGGGAGAAGCTTAAGGAGGACATAAAAAGGGATCTGGGGGAAGGGTTAAGACGTGAGGCGGTGAGGGGGAAAGGGAAAGCAGAAAAGGCGGAGAGGTCCAGTGGGGGAAGGGGCGAGTCCGTGCATTGGGGTGTAAGAGGAAAGGGAAGGAGGGATGGGGAAAGAGTGGAGAAGGAGAGCTCAAGGGTAAAATATAAATAAGGAGTGGGGCGGTTTGTGGTGAGGGGGTAGAATGCAAGGAGAAGGGAAGGGGGATAGGGAGAGGCGGGGGAAGAAGGGGAATGGCTAGGCTGAGAGAGGGGTTGGGAGGCAGTTGAATGGAATCGCACGTCGCCTTTAAGAGCGGAATGGGCTTGCGGGGAGGTGATTGCGGGGTTTGATGTTTGTAGTTGCTCTTAAGACTCAAATGATTTCTCGCGGCGACTTCATATCATAGAAGATGATTTCAAGACATACTTAAAATCCATCCTTCGACCGGGATTCAAATCTACAACCGAGCAATTACTTACATTATTCGCATCCTTATGCCTTGCTGACATTTTATGAGCGCATATTAGTTCAGGTTCAGCAGCAAAGGCATAACCGTGCTATGAATATATTTTAAAAAAGTCGAAATCATTTGAAAGGATTTGACGAATGACATTGGCAAAGAAAATGTTGGAGTTATTCATATTAAGACAAGAGTTACCATGAATTGCATATGAAAGTATGAGATATTTCATGTCCTGACCCGTGTAAGAGATAGAAAATAGATTCTAATTATTTTGAAAAATGAGAATTAAAAATAAATTTGATATAATTAAGTAAAAGTAAATTTAAAAAAAGATGTCTTTCGTGCAAAACGATTCCTGAAATTCCCTCACCCAGCTGTTATCATACGCATGCCTTTTAAGGACGGTTTATATGATTTATTGTCATAAAGAGCGGAAATATTACGAAAAAGATATTAAATTAACGGAGCATGTCCAATTTCAGTGATTAACCTTCAAAATCTTAACACGATGAGTAGGTAATTTTTATACTGGTTTTAAATTCTATTCTACATTCTAGTATTCTGATCTCTTCCAGTGTTGTTCATTCCATTATAATATTTTGCATTCTCGTCTCCCGTCGACTGTTTATCTTTATTCGTCTCTATCCATTCTCTGCCATGTAGGTATTTCGTTTTTGATGTTGAAATCCTCGCATATACTATGCGTCATAAAGTGTGCATATAAAGAAATGATTAGTGAGAAATGGAGTTTTGTGGGACTCCGGGACTCCGTCGTCGTGGCAAGTGGATGAGCATCAATTGGAGACTTTTGAGATAGTATGGGTGGAAGGAAAAAATTACAAGCAGACGAAAGGAATATTAAAGTAGGACTAGGTATGGTAGGAGAAGAGAAAAGGTATAGGGAGAAGTTCGAAGAGGGCAAAAAAAAGAATGAATGATATATCAGGGGGCCATGCAACGTTGAAGATAGTGAAAAGAGGAGAAAATGTTGCGTAAGGGAAATAGATTGAGGAAAAGACTAAGGTTGTTGAACGCAATGAAAGAAGGTAGGAATTATTTGGAGTTGAACAACTTTTTTTACTGGGTTATTTTAGAGTGTTTTAGTGCCGTGTAAGGTGTAAGGGGCTTAGAAGTCTAGAAGTTAATAGTCCATGGGTCTATAAAATCCTCCCTTGGCCGGTGGACTAGGTAATGTTTAAGGAAATTTGTGATTTTAGTTTTCCTCTCCTTAATTTAATTGAATTAATTGAATTTAATTGGATTTAATTGAAAACATTAAAAAAAATAAATATAATTTCAATAGAGTTTCAACACGTTTAAAAACCGATGAAACTTCAACTGGAATGTTTCATAAAAAATGCACGCAGCGAAATGAAATTATAATTTTATGCATTTCAAATTGAGCAATTTTGTGTTGCAGTCGCATGGCGCATGTAGAAATGACACTTCCTTTAAGCATGGTTTCATACGGGGTCCTCACGGGGCATATCTTAGGACGCGGCGGTGCGAAGGGGTTGCTCGTTCATCTGCGTTTACGTGATGCGACAAAATGGCTCTTGGCTCGACGTTCCGCGAGAAATATTAAAATGCAAATCAGATACGGCTCAGAGATGACTCACTCGCCGCGTCTACTCAGCAATGATAGAATTACTCAATGCGAGGGCTACCGGCAGCGTAGGCGGGATTGAAATTGAAAATTTTCAACATTCAATTCTCGAGGCAAACCGGCCGAGATTTCATCGCTCTTAGCATTTTCACGAGACGAATTCCCTCGTCTGCGATATGAAAACGCAAGAGTTAAGCGATGAAACGCTTGTTTCATAGGACCATAGAAATTCGTAAAATTACGTAGAAAAAAAGTGGCACAAAATTATTTGATTTGAGCTGCTACTCAATGTAAGCATACCTTTCATCCGCGCATTTAAGTTACTGGATTGAGTAAAGCAAGTAACTTTCCAATGTTTAATTCAACTCCAATGACTTTCTCATAATATTCATTTACGGAGCTTAATTATTTTCAATGTAAAATAGTTGGTCCTCTTAGGTTGATTCATTCGATTTAAGCCTTAAATGGGATTAAAAAAGACTTTGAACAATATCTGATTCTCAACGTTCCCGTTAAAAAGCAAGGAGATATTCCAAGAGCAGAAAACATTTTCCGAGAGAATTGGACTCAAAAAAGGTTACAATATTGCTGAAAATTCGAGCTGGAACGCAACCATTGGAAATTCTCAAGCAAAAAAAATGAATGAGATAAAATCCTTTTTGTATTATTCCAATTCAAGCTTCACGCACATAACTCAATTCGCTCTCATAAAAATAGTAAAATAAAATGATTTTACTACAAATAGTTCATTGGTCTCCCGTTTCTTTTCGACTTTATTTAAGGGATGCGAGCGTTAAATTTTAAGGTAGTTCAAGCCGAGACGTAAGGCATATGGCGTAAGCCATTATGAGTCGTAAGCACTTGCTGTAAGCCTATCCTTGTCGTCATGGATATAGTGATCTCCTAAGTCTAAGGGTCATGTCCTCCAGCCAGTCATATTTATGCCGTCACAACGCGTTGCTATAACTACTTACTGCACGTATCAGATCATCATAACAGCACACTCATTCAGGGGAAGGAGCTGTGAGGTCATTTTATGGTCTTTAACCCTTGTCTCGGTCACAATTTGTAATGTAGAAACTTCGAATTGCTATCTTGAGTGAAGTTTTTAATTTTTTAAGTTTCTGGAAGAGAGTGCGTACTGTAAAATGAAGCCGCGTGTGAATTCACCGATTAGTTGTCTAAATGCGCCCTACGGAGAGAGAAAGACATCTTGGAGGGTGTCCAAATTCATTATGAATAAATTAGTCCTACACGTAATTAAGCACTTAATTTTGCCGTCATTGAAGCATCGAGTGCATCCTTTTGAGGCGTCATCTTGGAATTAGCAATGTCATTATTTGTAGTGCTTTATTTGGAACGTGAAATAAAATATCATTTCAATGGTTGCGTACCACTAAAAGAAAATATTGTGATTCATTGGGTAGCCTTCTACGGCGGATACTTATGTGGACACAATAGATCGTGTCCTAATTTGTCCTTCCTTTAGGAATAAACGTAATTGAATCGGGCGTGACTTTGTGGAAATTATGGATATCCATAATGAAAAAAACAACTTTGCAGTTTCCCCAGTTTTATCGCAGGTACGTGATACAATGCACTTCACTACACTGTAGCATAATCATGTGCAAGGAATTTGGTGGAGATCACCGAATATACCTACCTATAATCAATGGGTGAACCCACCTCCCCACGCTCCTGTGTTCTGCCACTTTGTTGCAATGAGCGAATCTAATCCGCCATTACCCAGAACAACCAATTTCCCCACCCTTTCCCTTTTCTTCACGCTATTCTTTCCCCTGATTCCTCCCCCTCTTCCCCCCTAGGGTGATCTCCACCAAATTCTTTGCACATGATCATTCTACAGTGAAGGGAAACGCGTCGTGCCACGTGCCTGAAATAAAATTTTGGAAACTACTAAGTTGTTTGTTCATTACGGAATCCCTTTACGAAATCGTCATCTTGCCATTGTGACTTACGGAACATGCCTGATTCTTAATGCCTAATGAATTCGGAAACGGCTTAAATCGTTATAAAAGTACAAGTTGAGTTTACAAAAGTCGAGAGGCTCATTAGGGAATATTTTTAAAGGTAGTCTCATCGCTCGACTACGGTGGTAAAAAGAAGGGCGTGGGGGCAGTTCTGATTGAGCCCTCAAGTTGGAGCATAGGATTATAAAATATGGGTCGAAGTGTTGAAATGAATGAGAGGAGTATGGTTTTAAAACGCGCGTTGGAGGGGAAATAGCTCATAATGGAAGGGGAAGAATGGTAAGGGTAAGAGAGATGCGAGAATCTCTTTCTCAGTTCTTCGTCTCTAACGAATCCCCTTGGAGCGTTATATATACAATAATTTATTTAATGCTCGAATTAAATGCTTCAATCTCCAAAAAATGTTACCGAAGCAACAATGTAAACGATACGGAGAGGAGTACTTTTGCCGTAAGCGACTGCAGCAATAGCATGAAGTTTGTGAAATTTCATTTTCTCTTTACATTCCCGAGAACGGAGTGTGGTAATTGGGCCTATTGTTATCTTATTTTCAGATTAAATCTACCAGTGAATGTTGCGTCACGTGCTATGAGCAAATATTGCGAGTGGAATTTCCACGTATTCACCGCCTAAAAAAAAAGAAAAAAATCTTTAAAAACTTCAGACCAATTACCTTCGTAATGCTCCTAATACATTTGAATATACCTCGTCTAGAGCTTTTAAACGATATCGCACTTAGTCGTTTTACATTCACGGCTGTTCATATAAACAAATATATTGCCAAACGTTTTCACTGGTTCAAAATAATCTAATTTTTAATATATTCAGTTTAAATAATCATGAAGTTATTTGTAGATCATGTGTGTCTCGTTGAAAACATTTTAACGATACCACGTACAGTTGTATTGCTATAAAAGTTGCCAGGATAGACATTTAATTATATAGTGGAACGCGGTAGCACACCCAGAAATATTGCATCACTTCTCCCTCGCCCCCCCCGTGGGGATATGGGTGTGAGCCGTGCGAACAATATATTTTTCAGTACGCAAATCGGACTTCTAAAGTCTAAAAACAGTTTGATTGAGACATTGAATTTCATAGTTTGCCTTCGTAATGGGCAATGCTTTTATAAATTAATAAATAAAAAAATTGCATCAATGATTGATCAAAATACGTGCTTTTTCAAATGGCTAGTGAAATACTAAATTTATTTGCAGATCTTCGTCTTCATAGCACTACTAGCCTCTTACCCTTTTCATAATTGTGTTCGAGGAAGTAGAAGCATGTTCGTGAATTAATTTACTCTTAATATGTATTTAAAATTACTTTTTCTTTAACATCCAGTCTTTCATGATATACTCAAACTTGCTGCAATCAATCGGCATTTACATGTAAATAAGGAAGCACTCAGCTGGTCGGTTAAAAATGAATGTCATATATTTCTGTAGACTTTCACGCAGGGAAATAGTTATTTTTAAGTTCCTGCTCGTAAATACTAATAAAGGAAATTTAATATTATATGCTAATCTTGATTTTTTTACGTGTCTTTATAGTTTTACTTTTCACGAATTAATACAGAACTCCGTTGCCACAACTTGACAAGTTGTATTATAATTACATCTGAATTAATGCTACAGCTTCCAGCTTATACTGAACAGAGTAATAACCTATAACCTATATTAAGAGGCATTTGGGCACCTAAGAGGTATTAGGACAAGCAAAGCTTATCGTGCACAGGTGCACACTAAATACCAGAATCGTCATCATAAAAAAATGTAGCTTTAAACTTTCCTATAATTCAGTATCCATGAAATATTAATTAAAAACGAAAGGTAACACGTAATTTAAGCTGTGCTGTGCAAAATGTGAATTTTTAATTCTAAAGAAATAGGAACTTTGCTGTTGGAAACTTAATTTTATAACAAAACAGTGAATTGCATTCATGGAGTTCATCTCGCTTGTTAATGGATGGGCGCGAATTAAAGGATAAATGGAAAAAATATCTAATACACTTAAATCAGGAATAGTCGAACTACCACGATCGGAGGGAGTACTATCAAAGTAAATTTTTTCCCTCTGATGTAGTTTGAAATTATATCATAACGATAAAAGGTTTTAGTATCAGAGAGGGGCTAAAAGAAGGACATGTGCAAAAATCATGCGTCTCAGAAAACTCTTTGCCTACATATTTCAACATCAAAGAAATAAATAGTGAAGTGCGGGTATAAAAAGCAATGCCATGTCAGTTGACCTGACTTCTGCCGCGGCCGCATGCACTCCGATGATCGGGAAGGGGTTGGCCATGAATGCCACCAATAAAACCGACTAAGGGGAGGAGCGGAAGGCCATGGAGGAGGTCCAAGGATGAAGAGCGATAAAAAGGGTGAAGAGTCATCAAAGAGTGTTTAAAGGGGGCGTGTGATTGCTACATTCCGGTTTACTGCTCTTTGGAGTATGTGCCCATAGGCGGTTCTCTCCTTGCTGTTAAAGGTTTCGATTCTTTTGCCGTTTCGCGTTTTTGGGAAATGGATTTCGGCGCTTTTAAGAGAGTTTATGACTTGAGTGCAGCTCTTTAGTCTTTGGCCGCGACATCTGTAACGAGCAATGGGATTTCCACGAGCCGGGCGAAGTTTAATGGGGTGCAACACGAATTGCAAACCCGCCAAGGGGGTACCCCATATATCGAGGTTGTCCCTTTCCATTGTTAACTTTACATTACTGGCTATTCAGAGTTATTTTACAAAGTGGATATATGCGATAAAACCAGGTGATTTAAAAAAGTTGTATGTTAAATTATTCAAAGAAAACTATTCCGTATAGGTACGCAACATTAATAAAAACACGGGTTAACAACTCGAAGGATGATGGTTTAGGTGAAGGCAAACTTCATTCTAGGATCTTCGGTGTGCGAACTTTGCGAATTCAGGGAAAATTGGCAGACTAATTTCCTTGAGCCGCCTGCTGTTTCACAGAAAGATCTATTGCTCGGAATATTGAACGGCATGTGCTTTTTGCAGAGGGCGTTCGGAGGCTTCTTCACTCGGATTGAATCCGGGATCCCCCTTCTCCTTCGTTTTCTAAAGCTTCTTTTACAATTATGAGAAGAAATGAAACAGCATTATAAGCTCTTTTCTATATTGCAAAAGAAAGAAATATAAAAAAATCTGATCTACGTGCAGCACATAAAACACCAAAAAATAGAGCAAATTCATGGGGGAATTTTCTTGTGCGTTCCAGTATTTCCTCGCATTTAACCTCCTTAACGCTCCTTAACGAGTGCGCTCTTAAGAATGTTAATAGGTATATTTGCAGTTTTCGCGCAGAGAAAAGTACTTTTAATTTTCTTTCCACCGTTCTTAATATTATTCATTAACTTATTTTTATAATTGTTTAAGTCAAACCGTCCAAAGTTCAAATTTCTATATTTACCAGAGTAAATTTGGAGTTGATTTTTTAACAAGTATTTGACATATTTTTCCAATCCTGACCATGACTGCCTGTGTACTCACAATGCTTTTGGCAATGAAAAATGCTTACCTGGTCCGTGGAAATTTGGGAAGTTCGCAGGGACCCTTTTCCCTTCGCAATAGAGAGGATTTGGACGGTCGGACAGAAATATGGACAGGGCGAACGGATATTATTACCTCGATTCCTTCGAAACAAGGTCGGGATTCCTTCGCCCGACCGTAAGTTCCGCGTGGGTGTACCCTCCGGCCCTTTCTCTCCTTCCCGAAGGGACGTGAGGATCCGGAAAACGGAGTGGCGAAGGAGGCGCAAAAGTCCCGAGGACAAAGAGTTTGCCGCGCGATGGTTGGCTGGAACGAGGTTAGGGCGATTCAAAAGTGTTGCGTGACGTGTCCTTCCGCCTCTTATTCCCTCCTTCTTCGCCCGCCTCCCTCTCCCTCACCCCCGCCCCCCCTTGCCCTCGGACCAACCCCCCCTTTTTTCTGTTTCCTCTGCTTCGCCCATTTTTTTTTGTGCAAGGCCAGAATTTTCGGGATTGAGAGGGGGTGGGGGGGTGAAAGGAGCGGGATGGTGGGACAGGATGTGAAAATGGGCGGAAAGATACGAGCAAAAGCGGCGCAAGCCCTACAAAACGGGATAGAAAGGAATGGCTGAAGATCCGACGGATTTGTGGCTAAATCTAGCGACTTTGTGTCCAATCTGGCGCCGGAAAAAAAGGTTGGCCCAGGGTAAAATCCAGCGGATTCCGTTGCGTTTACCTACGGTCATTGTTGGCGTCTGGTTATGATACTCCTGGTAATCTGAACTCACACCCTTCCAACGCATCCATGGGCATGAGGATTATCTATAAATATCTTGGTTTCTAACGCATAGGAAGAAAGTATTTTTCTCAAACTGAAGATGTCTTTGGCACGTCTTCATGGGATTCATGCCTACGTTTTTATTTCTAAAACGTACACTAGGCCGGAGCAAATTTTATCCGCATCCAACGCTTTAGCTGCAGAGCCGATGCATAACCAAGTTGATGAGGTATTGGCAAATGAAACTGCGCTCAGGAATAGACTAGATTTTCCTCGGACCCTCTAATTGCTGAAAATAATTTCAATGAAAAAATAGGTTTTAGGGGAACATTGAGGTTATGGCACTATCTATGATAAAAATGGCATGTGGAATTTATTTGCTTTATTTGTACCTACATGTTATCTGCATGCATCATTTACTATTCCATTTTATTATATTTATCCCACGAAACTTCGTGCCGGAAATCCTATAAATTTAAAATATTCTCCTGCTCCTTTGGCAAGTTTTCATTCCGGTGAACTAGCAGTGCATACAATACGTTTATGGCGTGAAAAAACTCAAAACCTCATGCGTGAACTGAGTGTAAGCCGACATAACCCGGCGAACCGCCTACCGAAAAAAAATGGAAGGACGAGGAAACAAGATGATGGGAAATGCCAAGTGAAAAAGAATGGGAGGAAGGAGAGAGGGGGGGAGACAGTGAGCGGGAAGGGAAAGGGACGAGGGAGTGTATACTTTTTTTTTGTTGCTCCGTGAGACCTTGTTTTGTGGCCGAGGTGAAGGGAAAGAGGAGCGAGGGATAGGACACTAGAAATGGAGAGGATAGCGGACGGGCGAAACAGTTTTTGAAGGGGAAAGGATCGGGACGGGGAAAAGGGGAAAGAGTAGAAAGAGAGAGAGAGCGTCCAATGAGGAATTGGTGCACGTCTCTTGCGGTATCCTCATTTGGGGCGGCAGAAGTTGGAGAGGGACTAAAGATATCAAATGGTGGAGGGAGTACCAATAATTAAAAGGGGCGTGAAAAATATGAGTATGCAGTAGAAATAGGGCAACGGAGGAGAAGGGAAAATGAAGAGAGCGTGGCGTGGTACATATTGGAATGTGCGGCTAACGGATAAAGTGTCGAAACCACCATCTCTTGGCTTCAACAAAGTCCTCAAATAAAATAATTCAAAATGAATGGTAACTCTAGGAAATACGATGCCCTCGTATCAGTAGAGTATAAACTAGGTATTCAATAATTTGAAGATAAAAGGGGAATAGAATCAGTGAAATTTTCTTGCAAACTATGCAGGGAGAATCTGTCTTGGCAAATTTAGAAGGAAATGCCAATAAGACTGTTGGATAATTCTCTTATATTTAGCCGGAGTGCATGGACTGGTGTGCCTCAGTATTTCCATCTCATAAGGAAGTGAGGAATAAAACAATATATTTAGAGTTATATTTTGAACAGTTTCTGCAGAAAGAAAAAAAATCCCCCGACTGCTTTTTGCTCAATGATAGTAAATTGATTAAGATAAATAAATTACTAGAGAAAAGGCAATATATGAGGATTATTTTCCGCATTCATTCACTCGTCTGATCGGGTCATACACTCATACACCTCGCCTTATCGGTAAGTTCCCTATATAAATAAATATTTAAATAAATAAATTTTATGCATATATTTATCTAACACAGTGTTTCACTGATATATTTTTAGATGGGTCGGAAAGAGGTCGTTCACTCTGACGCGAAATCTCAATTTTATTCATGAACTCAGTAAATAGATCGGAAAATGATTCTGAGTAAATATATTTTCTCCTGCGGCCATCATCTAACTCGTAAAACGAAATTGAAATTACCCAAAAGTTGCCGCCCTCACCTTTAGTAGTTACTTCGTCATTCGAGAGTCGAAAAAGGCTAAACCGACGTCGTTGGGTTGGCATGGGAAGATAGGCGTTAAGCACAGTGGCGAATGCACGGAAGCAACTTGTGACGTAATTAATATGAGCGCTTCGATTCATTTTCACGCATAACTCGGACACTAGGCGACCGACTGAAGATCGGAAAAAGACTGGAAATTTTGTTTTTTAAACTCTATCATATGTGTGTATCCAAGGCAAAAAAACGTTGTGAACCATTCCATCTCTTACTAGTATAAGAGGAAACGATCATCAATATCACAATCGTTGTACACGAAATAGTAGTTCTTTTTGCTGTTCTTTTATTGAGTTGGTGGTATTTGTAGGTGAGATATTTCGTAAATTTGCTGTAAATATTAATAATCACTCTGGATTTATTTCCATTTGACTTTACTGGCTTTACAGAATTGATTTTGCACGGTATACTCCTATCATAATACTTCTTTTGGCTTTTGCTTCGCAGTTTAAAAGATTTGCCTCCCAGGAAGAGGTGATGTTACGACCACTGATTTTTCTCTATAAAACCCACTTAGAGCCTTTTGCTACTGTAATGCACATAAAGTGGATATGTGATAATACTTAGAGATGTCGAAATAATACTCCGATTGAAAAGGCGGGATAGACTTTTGCGGAAAAAGCTTAACCATGATAAATTGTCGATAATTGAGTTGGGAGTGACTGATAATAGTCACATCGTTTTCTGTTCAATTATTATGGAACCTAAATGCTCAATGTGGATATTAAAGTAATATATTAATATAAAATTATGAATATGTAATTGATGTTCTTATGTGGAAAGAAACTGGTAGAATATGTTTATAGATTTAATGGTTCAAGAGAAAAATATGAAAAGAATTCACAGTTGGAGGATACATTTTTCGTGATCCCCGTTTGTCATTAAAACTAGATATTACTATAAATTTAATTCCTTTTATGATAAATATTTTATTCAAAGAGTAAATGTCGATTGCGTTATTATATCCATTATCCGTATGGTAACTATTTCCTTGTGCCTCCTGATTTAAGAAATTCCACAGAAAAATCCAGGAAAAGTGAGTCTCGAACTGAATATTCTGCAAAATAAAAAAGGTTTATGGAGGATTTTATACCATAAATATTTTTAGCAGGCTTATGTGGAGTAAAAATTCAATTTTCAAACAAAAAAATAAACACGGTACTGAAAAGGCAATTTAAAATAGTTAATTAGAGAAATGATAATCTATTTATAAAACTTTCATTTTATAAAGCTTCAATTTAAAATATATTCAGGAACGGCTTAGGAAGGAGATTGAATTTCCAGATTGCTGAAATCATTTACAATATTAAGGATGAGAGTTTGATTCGGGATAGGTGGCTGGTTAGGGAAAGTAAGGTCTGAAAGTTTAATAAAGGAGGATAAATATATTGCCTTTGCCTTAGAACTCCTTCAATGTCAGTGTATCCACCACAAGTAAACATCCTATTTGACGGAACGTATGAACTATCCCTTAAATGGCACCGAAAGTGAAGTATTATTGCCTTAATCAAATGAGGAAACAGAATTTATTTTTTTACCATGGGAAGTCGATACACAATGCTCTACAATGATTTTATAAATTGAAAAATATGTAGAATGTTGAGTACTGCTATCATTTGTGGCAGCGCTGACTTTGTATATTGTCAACAGGAATGGTTGCGGAAATTTTTATTTGATTCAGAATTTTGTTGTATTCACCAACCTGAGATATTTCAAAATCTTGGCATATTTTTTGCAGACTTGTCATGGGCAGTTGGGTCCAGTTCTCAACAACTGATTACTGTGACTTTGTCTTTTGCAAGTAGTTTTTCCATGCGAAATATTTTTAGACATAAGAAAATTGATAAATTCTCCCCAGTGCATATAAAATGAAAAGAAATAAGTAGCTACTTATTTTTACTCCATATTTTCGTTTTCAACCGTCCGTCCGTGGATTTCTCGACTTGCTCTTCACAGTCCAGCGCTACTTGCCCACGCTTAGTCTTGAGAGAGTATTTACTTGATTCTTTGTACTTTTATGAACAAAATAATTCTCCTTTTTATTTTCGCACTATTTTGATTTATGAAGTACGTTTTAGGAAAAGAATCAGTTTATTTCAGGCTGCTCGGTCATCTCTTTAAAGAGATAGCATGTAGCCTTCATCTCTCGGTCCCCGTTGGCCGCCAAAAGAATAATCGAATGCGAGCTATGCGCAGAGAGTACAGGAGACATATCATATCGCTCAGATGCTGTTAAGTTTGTGGACATATTCTGCGATTGCATTATGGAACCTAAGAGCCCCACTGTTTTACCATGCACTCTTGCATGAAGTGTACGTATATGCGGCATATGTTTTTTTCTAGTCACACGTTCTATCACAGTCTATGGTTTCAAGGAATAAAAGCATTTCTTTTCGCGAGAAGTATTTACCTTGAGCGAAATATTTCTCTGCTTTTCAAGTGGACACGCATGTTCTTCTGCTGTGGTTCTCGCCAGGCGTTTCATGAGTTCGTGCCATCTCCAAGAACGGTTGTATGCAAAGTAACCTTATTTGATGTCCAATAAATACAAACATATAATTGATGCAACGCTGCCAAAACTAAAGAGTATACCTAAATCGCTCTTTTATTTGCTGAAAGATTTGGTTACAGTGAGTAAATATCCTGAAAAATATTGCTTCAGTGGAATTAATCATGTTTTTTTAAGAATTAAAAGCAATTTACTTACAGTGCTTCTGTTGCTTCGTGATGCATGTTCCCCTACAACATAGATGAAAATTAGCTTAGCTCTGTTTAGTCAATATATCTCGTCTACGAATGTTTTTAGAGTCTATGAAAAGCAACTCAATGTCTAGCCGACCTTAATTAAGATGCTGATTCAGTGTGGAAGCAAAAAGAATATTAAAACTTAAACCTTGTAATTTGAATATTTTAAACTTTAAAGCACTAATTTATCTTTAAATCGGCAATAGACTTCCGAGAATCAGATAAAGTACTGAAAACCTAGATAAAGTTAACTCCTATATAAATACCTATTTACATTTTATATAATATTTTAAATCCCTTTACTGTCATTCTTAGAAATTTATTCCAATAAATGTAAAATGTCTCTTTCAAAAAGAATTCATGTAAAAAGCCCTTTCATAAAGATAGATACAGAATTCATATCCTCCCTCCATTCATCCACCAACTAGAATATATTCTGGGTTTTTGATATTCATGAACGAAAACACTCGAGAGGAAAGAAAAGAGTATTAACTCAGTATTTTACTTTTAACCATTTCAATTTCATAAAACATGTTAACGATACGGTCGCACTTTTTAATGAAAGATATTTTTATTATTATGTATAAAATATTAATTATTTTGCAAAATTTCCGTGGTTCATTTGTAATTTTGAAGTTGGTAAACCATTGAAGTCATTGTGTAGCGATGGCGGAAGCTGAACACACCGGAGAGTGATTCTTGCTTTGCTCGGTCGGCCTAGATGAGCATGTGTGTACAACTGTGCCTGGCGGCAAGGATGGTGAAATAGGTAGGTACACTAGTACTCACTCGTGGCGGGAGCAAAAGTTACCAACCGGAAAACGGGGTGAGTTAGCAAGGGGGAGCCGAGGGAAGGCGACGTAAAAGGGAGTGGGGAGGTGGAAATAGGGGGTGGAGGGGTGGATCAGAAACACGGATCGGCTTAAAAACGTAGCAGCTAGCTACCACCCTCTTTGTGTCTTCCATCTAACCCCCTTTCTCTCTCTCCCCCTCCGACTGTCTCTCTCATGCAATGCAAAAGTGTTTCCTTTGTGTGAAACATGAGGATGCGGAAGAGGAGGCAGGGGCGGCGTGTGAAATGGATGGAAGAGGGACGGGAGGAGGACAAGGGGCGAAGGGTACAGTGGTCGGGGAGGAGAGTGGTGTTCGAGGGGAAAGGGAAGGGAATGGTAAGGTAGGAAGGAGTATTAAGGAAGAGAAAGGTGGCGGAAGGGCCTGAAGGATACGCAGGAGATGAGTCTGGCGAGGAGGGAAAAGAAGGATAAATCAAGATCTAAAAACTTATGGGAAATCAATATGTAGGCGTGGGTGGAATAGCGGACAGAGGGGCGTTGGAGAGGGGGGGGTCGTAGAAACAAGAGGACGGGGTGGGGCTAAGTGATATGGCCGTGGACAGCCCTCTCTCCTTGGGATACGACGGGAACCAAGGGTGGGAGGGAGAGGGCGAGATAGCGAGAGATGTAAGGAACGCCTTAAGGCTTGGGAGCTCACTGCAAGAGTGAACGCGGTGCAGACTGTTGAAGACTTTTTATCTACTTACCAACACACTCATCTTATATTTTGACTGATTTTTTGTTAGATGACTAGGCCGATGGACTGGTTTCTAATACATGGCACTTTATTTTGAGCTATTCAGGAATAAAGTCCTGGTAACGGCGATTTTCCAGTAGCCAAACGTGAAGCGCCACCCACACTCTTTTACGCGACGTAGGGGGGCGTTAGGTTCCAAGGACATTGTCGCGTCTCCCTTATTTCGTGACTACTTCTTGAGAAATGAAATAGTGGATCTGAACGAGGGATACCGGTCCTCTTAAGGAATATGTGGGCACAAGTATAGGAAGGAGAAGTGAGCGGCCAGTCTAAAGGAGAAGAAGGGAACAGATTACATGTTTTCCTCTCTACTATNAGTCTAAAGGAGAAAAAGGGAACAGATTACACGTTTTCCTCTCTACTATCCCTCAGTGACCCAGCACGTGCTACGCGAGTCACACACCATGGTCGACAAGGACGAGAAGGAAGGGAAATGTTAAAGGATTGGGAGGATTGGAAAAGTTAACCGACCGATCATTTCTCTTAACAGAAAAATACAGGACACGTTCAAGCTACAATTGGACCGCAAAATTTACGTAAAATTTCACGCGAAATAAATTAAAATATTGTGTATTGTTATTTTGTTGCGGAGAAGCATATTACCTAATTATCTTTCAAAAGGTAAACCAATCACTCCTCTAGACGAATAAAGTACGAAAAACTGTTAAAAAACGGTAGCTAACGCGAAAGTATGACTCTTCAAGCGCCGAGGTGACTTCCCATTTTCACTACGTGAACCGAAATGTAACACGCTTTGCGTAAAAAAAAACAAATTTATGATATTGCGCCTGTAAAACCTCCGTAACCTCCACGCCTTTCCACGGGCAACCATCCAGCCAAAAAAGTTCCACCATGTGTCTTCCCTTTTAAACCTAATAACAAACAGTTACGACAAAACCCCATCGCAAGGCACGCACGGAGGAAAAAATGAAAAGGAATCCATAATCTGTCGCCAGAAACTCAGCTCCAGCGTTAAGAATTTTACGTATTTACGTTTACGTAGGTATACCTACAGATTTAAATTAAACCTGCACTTTCTTGAGCGTATCCCCCCTCAAGGAAAATGGAGGAGACTTTCCAAGGCCACGTTTGCGGGAGACTTCGCTATTCCCATGGTGCTCAGTAGCCTGGGCAACGTTCTCATTGATGTGACCTCTTGAATGCTGACTGGCGTCGACCCTCTATCTTCGGCACAAAGATTATTACGGTCGTAAGAGACCGTACAAAGTACTTTGAAGTCCTGGAGATAAAAAAGTGCGGATAATAGGACCACAATCTTATCCCCGTGCAAAGCAAAGGGAGTAAATAGCCTCCTGAAAAGGCAGTCATGCATAGCTGTTGTTTCCAGAATTTTAAAGGGTTTGTGACGATGGATTTTATTTTACCGGAAATATTGCACTCCTCCATTATAAACTCGCTTAGTTGATAAATATTGGTATTATAGTAGCTTGAAGAGATTGGTAGTGATTGATCCGTGATGGTACTTGTCGTATAAAAGGAGTGGAATTGGAAGCTCAAGGGTTTGCTTGTGAAATATTCTAGTTTTCAATACCCATAGGAGTTACATCCAGTGATCTGAACCGGAAAAAATAAAAATTTAGGCAACAGTGTTGGTATATTTTGGGATGATAAAAGTAATTGGAATATAGAAGAGCATTTTCTAAAGACAACATATTTGGATTATCTCTGTTTGGTTACAGATTTCGTGAGGGTGAAACAAATATATTTATTTACTTGTTCGGTCTGTATTTACTGTTATTGTGCTACAAATATAAACCATCGAAAAATAAGAAAACTTGCACGATTCATTTCGAACAAGTTTTTTAGAATATTTGTCAGTTAGGCACTTTTGAATTACTTTCACAATCATTTGTACAGAAACAATTGTTTTAGAAAATACCTAGCTTACCAATTACTTTATTCATTTATTAAATAGAAATGTTTTAAAGAAAGAAACGAAAGTTTGAGGAACGAAAGCAATTTATAAGCATGAAACTACTTTTAAAGTTCAAATTTCAATAAATTATGCATTATGTACAGCTACAGGATATTTCCATAGAATTCCCGACCTGATAAGTCTTAAAAAAGACGCAAATGGATAGTACAATGAATTCTGGGAAAGCAGTCGGCTACGGTTCCTGTTCTGGAATTGGAGGAATTGATGGTATTGGCCTCTTCACTTGCCTTTTAGCGTCCCGAAGAGAGTGACGCGATTATCGGCAGTGAGTTCCGGAATATGGGGGATTCGATTGCCTCGTGTGGGAAGCGTTGCTCCCGTGTGCGCGCCTCTACTTAGCCCACCACCTCAGATTGCGTCGAGGTGCCATCCATCTGCCCCACCCC
>LYUA01001372.1:205251-222003 GCA_002093875.1 Calopteryx splendens | reverse complement strand
GGGTCCCTGATGACCCAGACTTTTAAAATCAATTTCTGGTAGCAATATTTACTAACCATGAAATATTGAATAAGGACAATAATTTATACAGAAAATAATGTAAACATATTTTTGTATTACAGAAATTAATTAATTAATAAAATATTTATTGAAATTATTTGATTAATTTATTAAATTAATTGAATAAATTAAAATTATGATTCTCTAGGAACACGTGTAGTATCAATTACTGCTAAAAAAATTTTTATTGAATTACTTTCAAAAATGTATTTCTTGGGTCTCCAGAGACCCTATGTACTCTTGAGTGTTAATATCACCCTATAAACACATCTCAGAGCAGTCTACCTAATGGCTACTGTATGTACTGTTTCAAATGTGTTCATTTAGCTCATATTGAGTTTTCAACCTGTTTTATAAGATTGTGTCAAACGAGCACATGGTCAGATCTGTTGGTCAACAATATTGCATTTCATTGTACGAGGTGCTGCCCAAAGTTGTCGAGAATTTGAAGATTCTACCCAAACCATTAGCACTGTGAACTTATGCCGTTAGCTTGGCATGTATTTCTTCTGCCAGTCTACCAGGCGGGATCATCGTGAGTGCACGGTGTTTCTTAGATTTTGTTGTTTTCATTACAATTTGTTCTTCCGTCTGCAAATTCCGAAATGACTGGTGTGATGGAGTTAAGCTTATTGAAAATGACTCATGTTTCGAGGTCAATAAAACTGCTGCTGAAACCCATCGAATTCTAAAGAAGAAGGATTTCTTTTCTTTTTCTAAAAATCTAAAAAACTTGAATTTATCTATTTTAGGAAAGTTCAATATAGAAAAAGAAGTTTTTATATATAAAAATCCTTCATTTTACGGGGCTGTATTTGACTACCTGAATTCTCAAATTCATTCTGTTTCTACTTGGGTGTACCACTGAGAGAAACTTCCGTGGCATTTTCCAGGATTCCCGATTGCTTGTTATTAAATCTTGGATCCCCTCCTATGCCTTTTGTTAGGAGCAGCCTGGTGGCAGGTTTGGCCCCATCATCCTTATGCCAATTCCCTCTCTTTTCTGAGTGATCATGTATCAGTTTTGTAGAAACTGATCTCAACCACTTTAAACTTCCTGCATGATGTAATTCATATTAACAGTGCACACCATGAAAACTGTAATTAAAGTTACTGAGAATTAATACTGAAGTTCTACAAATTAGAGTTAGTTGTGTTAAAATATAAATTGATCTTTCATTGGACTTGCACGTGCTGATATTATATGATTTTATATTTTTCAACACATACATACACACCTATTGGAGAACTAAATATATAGGTGGTATGAGAATCATTGGTAAATGGGGCTCAGGTGTTGGTTTGTATCAGAAAGTGCTTACATCCGAAAGCTTTATTCAGTACTTTATTAGAGTGACTTGTTTTCCATTGCCTTGTCAATTTATGTTGCAGCCTCTCTTCCTGTCTTTTGCTTATTGTGGAAAATTTGCTGGATATGTTTGATGTTTTATTTTATCAATTCGCTGAAGATAGCATGCAGCAAATTTTATGTGACACTGGATGTGACTTATTTTTTTTGTGTAAATGTCTTTGCTTAAGAGTTATTAGTTTTTTTGACATAACTGATCTGTTTGAACTTTTAAACCTTCAAGGGACCAGGGCTGTGATTGTGCAATGTACCCACATTCATGCTGTCAGTCAGTAGTGGATCATAGGGATGATCCAGAAATAGCTGAAATAGCTGTTCCTGAGGATGGTGATAGAGAAGAGGATTTGCTGGCAGCAGGCCTAGTCAACAGGGGTAATAAAAATTCTATCCATTACTAACTCTGATAAATGTCTAATTTGTAGCCATCCACAACAGGAAAGGTAGCAACAAGAATTGGCTGTGTGCCTGGATTATGGAAATCTCGATTTTGTTCCCTATTTTTATCATGGCTCTATATTTGGTAAAATTTTCTTGTGTACACACTTCTGTACTATCTACCGAGGGGATCTTTGTATGGATGATTAATTTCTCTATTACCTTTGTGGTTATACTGTTATCAATGATAAGATCATCTATCTTATCAAAGAACCCTGTAATGTATCGCTTTGTACAACATCTGTAATGATGTTAATAAATGGTATTTAATTGAATAGGTAATGTGAAATATTAACTGCGGTAGAAAATAGCAATAATGGGATATTAAAATAAAAGAACTCCCATTTTTGCTATAGCATATACTTTTCAAGGAATCCAAGAAGAATGAAGCAGTTGGCTATAAAAATGGCCTATACATGTTTAAAAACTGTACAGATATAAGTATAGCTTAGTTGATAATGGAATTATAGAAAATGGAATATTTTTCCTGTACACTTGGATCCCAGCAAAGACAATTGCATTTTTTAAACTGTTTATTTCACTTCTATGGCACGAGTGAGGATGTATATTTTTTTAGATGATCCTTATTTTGATATTTGGCACTGCCATCAATTTGTTTGATTGAATTCCCCTTGCACACATTTTTGCATTCGTTGCAAATTTTCATTGACCTTTTTATCAATGTTTTTAATTGGATGCAAAAAAACAAATTTTTGTTATAACTGTTTTCTAATATAACCAAACAGTCAGTTGTTTATCAATGAATCATCTTCCCTAATTTAAAATTTTGATGGTAACACACTTTCCACTAATTGAAGTTTGATGTCTAAGAGATTTATTTTGTGAAGGAGGGTTAATGTTTTTTTTTTCATAATATTTTCATTGGGCATTTCAATATACTAATTTTTGAAGCTAGAACTCAGCCTCATTCTTCTTCCTTGACAGTATCGTCATTCATAAGATTTATTGTTTTAAGTCAAAAAATTTCGTTTACCTGTTTCATTTCAATTGGACTATCTCAAAATTGATTAAGCTGATGTTGTCAGTATATGTACCATGCAGATGATAATTTATAATAGTACGTGGGAAATAATTTTGATTCATGTGGCTATGGAAGTTATGCTATCATGGAAGAAGCATGGAAAATTTACAATGCTCGAGCTTGTATTTTTCATTTGGAGATGAATCCTATAGGCGATTAAAATTTTTTAATGCTCCCATATCAATGATATTTCCGGCCATTAAAGGTTGCAGTAAGACCTTGCAAAGCTGCAGAACATGATTTGTGAGTTTGGTGCATGCAGGCTAGACTGAGGAAGAGTACACAGGGTGATACACCGTCCGAAGTCAAATTAATTTCATTTCAATGCATAACACTTGACTTTGGACAGGATGTCACCACTTTGCTCCTCCCGAGTCAAGCCTTCACTCACAAATCTCCCCATTTGGTGGTCTGCGACTTTGTAAGGTCTTACTGCATGCAGCCTTTGATGGCCGGAATTATCATTGATATGGGAGCATTAAAAAATTTTACTGGCTATATAGAATTCATCTTTGTGTCGCTCCCAAATAGCTCGCACCTTTTCTTCTTCCTTTGGATTTTTAATGATGGAAAATGCATAATGCTTGGTCATGTCTTAGGAGTATTGTGTCATAGAGATTTAACTTTTAACTCTCCTTTTAATTGAATTGTTATTTGGCTGTGTGTGTAGTGTAAAAATGGTTGCTCCCATAACGGAAAAGATGAAAGATAGCAGGGATTCTGCTATCAGTTCTTAATTTTCAGTGATTTTAAAGATCCAGACAAAGTTGAAGCACAAAGGCATTTCCATTGGATTAAATGATTCGGTGATTTGCTTGAAAATTGAAGTTTTTAATGAAAATGATTTTGCTTATAAGATGTGGTTTTATAATTTGTATTTTATCATTAATTATTTTTAGAGCTTGTGAAGTCAAAATATGATTTTGTCCAAATTACTTGTAGAGCATTATGCTGTTGCTATTTATATAGGGCAATTATAGGATGTTTGAATTGTTTAATTGCAGTGAAGTTTAAGCAGTGTTTTTTTTAATATCAATACTTTTGCACCCTATGATTAACCTTTTACTGCCAGTGGGCTGATATATCGGCCCCACTATATTTACTTGCAGTAATGTGCCTAATTGTTAAAATATTAAATAANNTACTTGCAGTAATGTGCCTAATTGTTAAAATATTAAATAAACTATAAAAAAGATATAATATACAATAGGCAATATGCAAAATAGACAATTTACCTAAAAATATCAAAATTGACAAATTTGAAATTAAATAATTAAGATTAAGTACTTAAATTAATGCATAAGCAATATTTTTCCTAACTTCATGGCATGGGCTTGGCAGTTTTCGCACAGTCTGGCTGGTAGGGAAATTGTTAAAACTGAGTTAAAGGAAGTTAACACCTTGCTCCTTGCATTAATATGAAGAAAAAAAGTAGACTCCTATTGAGGAAATTTTTCTCTACATACCTGAAACAAGAATTCATATTATTTTGTATTAGAATAAAGAAGAATAATTATTTTATTTCAACTTGGGGTATTTTTCAGCTACTGAAATTCAATTTAAAAACCTTAAACCATCAATTTCACGAGTTTTGAATGATATGTTAATCTTTAAATTGCAGAAGGCTTGCAATAATATGTCGAGTGCTCTCCTGGCATATTGAGTTTCCCTAAAGAGATAGATAATTGATGGTTGTTCTGATTGTATTTTTTTTGGAGTTTCCACATGTTTCACCTGGTCAGTGAATATAGGTATCTCCTGTGAGGATGTTTTATCAGATCAACTAGACGGGATTTATTGCGGGCAAAGAAACCAAATAATTGATTTTTTGTAATAAAAAGTCACCCAATGCACTAGGTAAACACTGGTTTTATGACTTTTGATATAGGGCATTGCAATTGCAATTTAATGTTTAGTTTGAAACCATGAACTCATGAAGAGTGGTAGAACATTTTAGGTCTAATCCATTTTGAATATGTTTTGCATCATGAGTAGTACATGTAATATCAGCACAAATGAATTAAGTTGACGCTCAACATTTGCATTAGCCCTTGTTCAGATAAGACTGTGGGTTACTTACTTGTGATTTTTGCATTATTTTTTGCTGCTCCGAATATGTAATTCTCACATCTCTCAATTCTCTTCTTTTGGATGAGATGTTTAATGAGGTATGTGCCATAGGTGTTTTAGCACAGTATGTTATTAGCTGACCCTGTTGACAATTGTGCATTTACATATTGCTATATATGTAGTAATTTGTATTGAAATCCGAAGTAGCATAATTTCCGGAAAGTATATCTGAGAACTGTACAGATTTTACATTAATATGCTGATAATTTGCATTTTTTGAGTTACTTCTACTAGTCTTTTTTAGGCTTTGGTGCTTGTGCTATTGATCTCTTTTTAGTTTCTATCTACTTTTCATTAAATTCATGGGTTGTTTTTTTCTGTGTTCATTTGAAGTCTTTACAGGTATCATTGATTGTGTCAGTATTAGGGTGGAAAGTGTGTTATCATGCTAATGATCTCAGAAGTAAGTTCTGCTTTTATTAAAACAATCCCATGTCACATCTATCTTTGAATAAGGGGATCATGAATGTTACCAAGGGTATTTATTTTTTATATGCACAAACGTTGAATTCATTCATGAATTTAAAAGTCAGGCTTATGGTATGAAGCTCTTCAATATATGGTGGGGCCTTAAATTGGAAGTTGTATTTCTTGTTGACTAGCAGTGTACTGCTTAACCTGCCAAACTATTTTGTAAAAATCACAGTGTTTAAAAAAATCAAAACTCAGTATTTGTATCTTTAGTCTTTCTTTTTCCATCTATTCAAACGTTGAGCATCATGAATAGTCCTTTGTTACTGAATTAATGCATTGAATGTCTAATTTATAGTCATTCCATTTCTGTGATTATGTGCACCCAATCTGGAAAAGTATTTACGTGCCATAGGTAGCAATAATACCTTTGAATACTGTTGTAATACCAGAATGTTGTGTGTAATTGACTTTACAACTGATGGAAATGACTTAAAATTTGAGCCTGGTGCAAATATGTGCTATTAACAAAATTGCGTCCTTATTTTTCAGTCCTACTTTATGATTTAAGGTAATATAATAAAATATCATATGGACTTTGTTTTATATCTTAATGGTTGTTATAATGTGTTACTTTTATCTTATTCTGTGATTGTAAAATACTGCTGTTTTGTGTGTGTGTGAGTGTGAATGTAATAAAGGTTATATTTCTAGCTATTGGAATTGTTCCTCTTTGAATGAATCGCATAACATATTTGACCTACAGTCACGTAAAGCAATGCTTACCGTTCTTCTTCTGGATTTTTCTGACCTGGTGTCCCAAATGGTTGTTATATGCACTTAGTAGTATTGATAGTAATTACAGAGAATTTCCAATAATGCTTGTTAATATTCCTACAATTTTTTTTTCTACTGCTATTTGAATTCTATCTTTGGGTTGAGAACCACTGATAAGAGAGGGTTAGGAATTATAGTCTTATTTTTTGATATGAAAAAATTTATGACAAAAAAATGAACTTACATTGGTGACACATCATGATAGATACATTTTCTTTCATTTTTCCATTTACACCATGCAGAAAATGTAGCCCACTTCTAAGTTGTTATGTAATAATTTGAAGAAATACAGTCTTGTGGGCTTATATTTAAATATTTTTAAATTAAATACATGTCTTGATAAATTCTCAATTTTACTTGTTAAATTATTTATCACTAATGGTGATTTTACTATTTGCCTTGCTTTCAATGTCAGTACCACGAAATTGTAAAAAAAATATTGGGTTATGGAATTTCATAAATTCTTTAAACATGAAATCAGGTAAAAAAATTGAAGCACTTAATGAGGAATGCATTGTTCTTTTGATGAGGAAATATTAGCAACAACATGGTGAACCATCTGGATTTGTAGGGGGACGAGGTTTACATATTTTTGCTCTTCCATTTGATCCAAATACTACATTACAAGAAAATGTGAAGTATCCACAAGTTGATGATTTTGTATAATATGTATGAGCAAATTTGCCTGCATTTGACCCTGATAGTCCACTGTTTCCATTCGGAAACTGCCTATCATATTTTCCTTGTGGCACATTAATGGGATTCAATTGTCCACTTACACTTTTTGTTACAGACACGTAACTATTGGGCATTGGAGGTGGTGCCGTCGATGGTTGTACTTCTTCCTCTGTTTCATCTTCGTCTATGTCATCTTCCTCATCTTCATCTTCATCATCTTCAAAGTCATCATCTTCTTTGTACAAATTTGGAGGTTTTGTTTCTGCATTGCGTGTGTTTGGCTTGTTCCAGCTGTATACTGGCTGATCTCCCCTGGAATATGAATCAGAACCTCTATGAGGTTGAGATCTGTGGCCATTTGTGTGTGGTGGGACATCATAGTCATCATCAGAGTCATCTTGATTATCCCCATAGTCTTCATAGGCAGGAACTACAGGTTTTCCATTAGGTGGGCGTACTATTCTAGTATAATTAACTTTTCCTGAGCCAGGAGTCACAACTACAGTTTGTGATTGAGAATTTCCATTGTTTGGTGATGCAATAGCAAGTGTTTCATCACCAGCTATTGATCTGCTGTCCCCTATGACTCTTCCTCTGAATCCTTCTGGGATTCTAAACCCATCTGTTCCAGGAACTAAGTCTCCTGGTTGGAAAACACCCTGAGCTGGGATTCCTCCACCATCAGAAGCCTGGGTGATGTGAACATCTTCATTTGGTAGTGGACTCACAAATACTGATTGACTCTGTTTAGGGGCTTCTGTTTTAAATACTTTAGTTTTTCCTGCTTCTTCCTCCTCTGTTAAAACTCCTCTATGTCCACTACTGTGAGGTAATGGAATAGGTTTTGGGTTATCACCATTGCCTGAAAATGTATTCTCATGTTGCCTATGGGATCTTCCTGAGTCTCCATTTTGGTGTTCATTTCCATCAAGTGTCAATTGTTTAGCATCATCAGGCCCATGACCCATGCCATTGTTTTTGGAAGCACTGTCAAGAGGAGAACCATGGATTGAATGGCCATTATATTGTTTGTGGTTACTGAAGGAGTTATGTCCATTATGATGCGAATTAGAGGAGCCTAATGGAGGTGAGCCATGTGTTACATGACTACCTTCATTGAACCTTGAATGGCCATTCATCATCTGATTTTCATTATTGCTAGTTGCAGATTTATGAGTGGAGCCATGCATAGAAGTGTGACCACTATCAGGTTGGTGAATGAGATGTGATGAAGATGGTGGAGTTGAGTTCTGAGTCAAAGATTGCTCATTTTTTCCATTTTGCCTTGCATTGTCCTCAACTACTTGTCTGTTTTCAGGTCCATTATTAATGTCACCAAATCTTTTTAAAGGAGGTAATTTGACTGAGTCTGGTATAAGAGCTGCATGGTCATCTCTCTCAAATCGTGTGCCATTTCTCCCCTCTCCACTTATGCCTCTTGATCCTCTTGCACCAGATCCTGCTTGAGCTGCCCCTTGGAATGCTACTCCATATCGATATGATCCTTGGACCTGACTCTGGGATTGGCCTGAGTATGTACCACTCTGAGCTGAAGCTGTGCCACCCCCTCGAAAGGGTGTCCTCTGCCCATTCCCATTTCCTCTGTGTGGTTTGAATCCCACTTGGGCCTGGCTAGAAGTTGTGCCTGGTCCACTAGATTGAGCATCTGCCATTCCACCATTCTCTCCAGCTTGCACCTGTGTATTTGAGCCATGTTGCCAACCCCCACTTTGTGCTTCGGCTTTGGTGGCACCGTTACCTGAAGACATTTGGACTTGTGCTTGACTTTGCCCTGCTCCTCCAATGCCTTGAGCAGAACTAGAGCCCCCATCTTTATTTCCTGTCACCTGGCTTTGTGCCCCTCTTCCACCATCGTTAGTTTGTGCTTGTGCAGAGAATGATCCAGTACCGGAGTATGAGCCACTGACCTGGGCTTGAGCCTTTCCATCGCCTAATTTTCCTTGTGAAGATGCACCAGCTTTAATCTCTTTATCGTCCTGCACAACACTACTCTGGGCTTGAGATTCACCCCCAGCTGCAACTCCTGGTGTTCTTGCACCCACCCCTGGGTGGGTGGGAGAATAGGATCCATCTTTCCCATTGTAATATCCAGGTCTTCCATACTGTGACTGACCGTCAGTAGGAATAAATCCTGGAGTCCCAGGGCCAGCTCCATACCCAGGGGTTCTTTGTCCACCTACATATCCTGGACCTCTTGGATATGTTTGCCTATCACCAGGCCGTCCAAGCTGTGAGGAGCCTATGTCTCCATCGGGCCTTTGCGCTCCTACTGTACCATGGCCACCATTTATTCCTACTCCTTGCCCATGTCCTAATCCACCACTACCATCAGGATATCGCCCATCAAAACCAGGACCTCCATGCCCTCGGCTAGTCATTGTTTCGGGTACCAAACCCCCAGGAACTCCTCCACCTGGAGGATATGCACCTGGGCCTCGATACAAACCGTCACTTCCAGAGCCAGGAATCCCACGATGCAAACCATGCCCACCGGAACCTGTAGGATATCTGTCATATCCGCCAATTTGGCTTGAATGTCTTCCGTTGTCTATTGCATGTGCTCCACCTGGTCTGTGACCAGGATAACCATGACCGCTTGTGTCTCCACCGCCGGGTGCATACACACCAGATCCTGATGGGTAGTAGTGTCTACCTCCAGGCCCTAATCCAGCACCATGATCTGTATGTCCTCCAGGGCGATCTACTCTCCCACCTGCGTCTGGGCGATGACCGCCCACCCCGGGGCCTCTGCCCATACCTCCAGGGCCGACTCCTCCAGGAGAAATCATTCCCCTCGATCCTGGTCCAATTCCCATTTCCCCGGGTGCGATTCCTCTTCCGTCAGGACCGACCCCCCCTCCACTGGGGCCAACCCCCCCTCCACTGGGACCCACCCATCTTCCACCTGGACCAACCCCTCTTCCACCTGGACCAACCCCTCTTCCACCTGGGCCAACCCCTCCTCCACCTGGGCCAACCCCCCCTCCACCTGGACCAACCCCTACTCCACCTGGACCAACCCCTACTCCACCTGGACCAACTCCTCCTCCACTTGGACCAACTCCTCCTCCACTTGGGCCAATTCCTCCTCCACTTGGACCAAAACCTCTACCACCAGGACCCATGCCTCTTCCCCCCGGGCCTACCCCTATTCCTCCGGATCCAATTCTACCGGGACCTGCACCAATTCCGCCTGGTCCCCCAGGACCCGCCACTATTCCCCCGGGTCCTGCTCCATGTCCTCTGCCGTGTTGTCCAATTGCACCTTCACCAGGAACTACACCACTTCCTTGTGAATGTCCTGATCCACTGGGGTACCTTCTATAACCGTTGTCGGAAACGTGACTAGCTCCTGAAGGCCTTTGGCCATGCCCTAATTCCCCTGGAGTGTATAATCCATGTCCTGGAATTCCGTGTCCATGAGTATACATCCCTGGACTCTGTGATCCAATTGACCCTCCAGGTGCAGAAGGTACATGAGATCCAGGGTATGTTCCGGACGGGGAGACTAGGCCTCCTTCATGTCTTCCGTCTCTTCCTGCACCGCTTACTTGATGTGTTGAATCATACCCTGGTGAGCTGAAATCGTGTGCACCAGCGCCGCCGTGTGGTCTCTGCATCATACCTGGGCGCAGGTGCTGCGAATCATGGCCTCCAGGTGTAATGTAATGCCCTGGTACATGGTCGCCATGCCTTTCTGGAACTAGTCTGTGACCATCCGTTATGAGGTGACCTGTGGAAGAAGGGTAACCACTTTGACTTGGTTGTGATGCTCCTCCGTGAACCCGGTGGTCTTGTGGATGCTGGGTGCTTGGAAATGATCCTGTTCCAGACGGCTGATGTGGAACCCGCCCGATGCCGGGAATGCCATGCCCATATCCTGGAACCCCCGCTTGTGTCGTATCATATCCAGGCCTTCCTCCGGGATGCACCCCATCTGTAAGCCGTCGATCACCTGCACCGCCTGGCATACCAGGATGACCGTCTCCACCCGGTCTATAACCGTGTGTCCTACTTAAATCTCCTGGCGCTAACCCGTAACCAGGGCCTCCAACAGGGGTTCCGTCATGTCCGGGACCACCTATACCGTGGTGACCATTGGTCGCGGCCTGCCTACCATAGCCTTGATCTGCATCTCTGCCAGGTACTCGATAACCCGGACCTCCGGCACCTCCTCCAGGTGGCCCAACTACACCTCCATCACCATTCATTCCGAATCCTGGGCCTCCCGAAATTACCCCTCTGCCTGAACCGGCAACCCCTGGATATCCCGGTCCTCCCGAAACACGTCCAGTTGGTCCAACAACGCCCCCATCACCACGCGAGCCATATCCAGGTCCTCCTGAGGTCACCCCTCTGCCAGGAATATCACCACCAGGATATCCCGGCCCACCCGCTACCCCTCCAATGCCAGGTCTATGTACCAATGACCCAGGTCTTATTTGGCCGTTTTGCCCCCCGGGAGTGATTCCGTAACCTGGTGTTCCAGGTGTCATGACCCCAGGTCTTCCGTAGCCCGCGCCATCTGTTGCATGTTCCCTTCCTCCGATCGTCCCTGGACCTCTGCCTCCGCCTATTCCGTTTGCTCCTGCCGCTCCCGGTTGTCCTAAGATAGTTCCGGGTGCTCTTCCTCCTGTGGTTCCAGATGCGCCATATCCAGGCTGTTGCCATGGTCCTCCTGCTCCTGGATAACCGACACCTCCATATCCTCCCGGGAAGCAACCATCGCAGTCGTCACCGACGCTTGACTGGCTTTGTGATTGACCCATGCCGTTAGCTGCTCCTGGTGGATGTATTTGGAATTGAGTTGATCGTATGTAATTTCGTAAGAAGGTCGATAATTTTAAAGGTAAACTCCGGTAAATCATGTGAGATATACGTCAATTTCGTGTTTCATTAACGGTCCCTTCTTAGGAATAGAGTAGTGATTTATCAGTGTATTTATGGATGTTTGGCAGTTGTAGGCTTCGCGACAGTTGACTTTATATGCGGTTATAGTCCTGGTTTTTCAAGATTCTGCCTTTTTAACGTTACCATATGGACATTAATGGTGTAGTATTTTAGTCTCAAGTGACTGAATTCTAAAAGGTATTGTTTTGGTTACGGAAACACGTAGATTGGGATTGTTTAAGGGAGTGAGACTATTATTTGCTTTACTCAGAGAGGGTGGTTTAAAAAAATGCGTAACGTCTTTTCTTACCGGTATATGAATAGCCGAAGTTTTCTCTTCATGTTTATGTAAAATATTTTGGAGTACTTTACTTATGAATATTACCTGTAATCATGATTTTCGGCAATCGTTTTAAGGCTAAGTGTTATTACCTGAAAACTGCTAAATTACCTTTGTAATTTTTACTAACGACTCATATTGATGAATTCTTCATGATTGCAATTCACCTCTGGACGTTGGCTGCCATATAAAGTAATCGGGAAGTAAATTTGGGGGAACAGGGAAAAAAACCAAAAACATTTGGAACTCATTATTTTACTTCCACTTTTATATTAAACATTAATGATTCCAAAATATCAACATGGTTAAACAGGATAACCCTTTGTCGAACGCTAAATGTTGACCAATTTTGCACTACATATACAATGATATAATTTGATTATACATTGAGAAGAAATATATAATATGAGGAGAAATAAGGTGGCTGTATCTAATTAAATAGGCAGTGATAGACCAAATAAATGCAATCTGATTTCAAGTGACTGATAAAATGCAAACTGGTTGATGACAGGCGTCAGAATCGCGTAGTATATTTTTCTCTATCTGGGAAAAAGTCCTAAACATGAATAAGACGAGTTTTAATTTACTTTAAAGAACGAATTTGATATGTTTAATCAATCTGCATCATGCACATTAAGGATTGGGGCGAATTTAAGAAGTGGCTTAAAAGATGCAAGAAGAAGCTCGTGAAGATGTCAAGACCATTTCACTTTGCCTCCACAACACTCGTCGACAGTCGGAGAAATTTGATTTCGCAGGTATCTTATAATTTTCAGTTTGTTAGGTGGGTATATTTAGTGAACGATTGACTTTACACAAGTAATTAGGACTTGCACATTATCCTCGCATAGTACTGCCAGGGCGATGAGGCGTGGTAGCGGAAAGAAATTTAACCGTAAATATTTCCATTTGAAGTGACAATCGACACTGATAGACTGCCAAGAGTAATAGGATTTCTAATTTAACAATTTGGAGGCCAGATGAAATAAGTTTGCGAGAAATTCCATTGATGGATAGTTTTTGCTTGATTTTAGACCTTTTCTCAGTTTCCACTTTGCCTGACGTGGCTCGTTTCCTGCTATTTTAACGTCTCATCGTTGATCTGATACCTCACTGGGGTCGGGGTTCAGCAGGCATTAATAGAACGACATGATTAATACATTTCATCCACGTTAAATGCCACATTTGATTTTAATATTGTTGTAACTGTGTAATGTCTTTCCATCTTTTAAATTACTGTTGAGGTGATTAATTACGCTACACTTAGATGTGTTTAGTCTTGGAATAGGTTCTCTATGATTAACTTAAGGTTTATCTTAGAATCACCGTCATAAATGGATGCATACTTTTTTGTAAACGGAGTAAGAGCAAGGGACGTATGTGGTTAGTCGCGACAATTCTGTAATTTTAATGTAATACTATTTCTAGCCAAGTTACCAGCATAAAGTCGCGGTTTTTCGAACCCTTCCCCATTATGCACAAGTATTCCCGTCGTGGAAATTCCATCTATCTTGCGTGAATAATTTGTAAAAATCTGAATAGCCCCATTCATTGCACCCCCAATATGCTATCAGAAAATTTCGATGCAGATTGTGGAGGAATTCTCGCTGCTCTGGCCTCTTACGTGGCTGTACTCGAGAAAAATGTTGACTAGAGACCCTGACAAAAGCAGTGATTATAAGATTATTACATATGGCGGATTTTCTACAGGAAACGTAAACTTTCCCAAGCTATACGCCATTCAAACACCCTCAATGAAGGTACCCACCGAAAGGTGAATTCGTACTCCCATCTACACACATCTTAACTTGATTGTTTATTATTTTTTATTGCTTTGTTCTATGGTTGAGATCTGGAGAAGAACAACACTTATACTTTGAAAAAATAAGTTATGTCAGGGAATACTCCTTTTCCATTCAATTACGCTTAAGTTAGGAGTTAAAACCATTTTTCACCATCCGATGCCTAGTCAAAAGTCAGCCATTTCTTTCATTTTACCAGGTTACTTGTGGTTTACATGGTGGAGTATGTTTGGAATATCATTCTCACGGACTAATGTCGTCGTCCCGTCGGGCCTTGATTCTGCCTGAGCCGTGCCGTCGTTTTTGCTTTCTCCACTGAAGGATACGAACTGGCTTTGTGTCTGACCCCTGAACTTCCTTGGCCAGTGCCATCCTCTGTTTCCTCCGTTTCCGGTCGCTTGCCGCTTGCTCCTCGATCCTGAAAAAGGTGGGAAAAGAAAAGGTAAGTTAGTCAGAAAACTGCTTTGGAAGGAGGAGAGTTTGTGGGGGGGGGGACATCATTGGAATTGATCGGCGCGGTCGTTGGGTTTAAAGTAAATCATCTGCCAAATAATCTTTTCCTGGCGAATGGGGATTACGCGAGTACCGCGATGAAAGTGGACACCGCGACGACCGTACCACCAATCACGAGAAGACTCTGTCGGTAAAACGGGCGATACGGCGTGCGAATGGATTTGACAACGATTAATCTTTCTTCGCGTCGCATACCAGCTTTCGTAAAAAAACTAGCACAAGACCTTAATCTAGAAATGAATATTCTACGCGGATACACGCTTAGGCCGAGCTACAACAAAAGTATTTTGTTCATTATGTAAAATTTTCGACTTCATCCGACTGCATTCAGTTCTAATGTGCCGCGGACCGATTGAAATCATGTGTTTATGTGAATTTAAGTTTCTTATTAGTGTATTTTGTTGATTTTTACGAAACTAGAAGTTGTTTTAAATTACTGTCTCAATAATCGTGGGTATGAAAGCAGATCAATGCCTTGCAGATATTATCGGCACAGCAGACGCTATTTTCATCCATGGCGCTGGACTCTTTTTAGTGCTAACGGCTCTTCCATTTTATCCCACATATTACTGAGTAGGAGAATGCTATGCTATGAAATAGTATGATACGTAAAAGCGCGTAAAAGAGTTGGTAAATACTTAGTTCTCCGGAACGTGGGGCGCACGCCCCACAGGTGGTCAATTTGAATATTTTGGGGGCAGTTAGAAAATTATGTTACCTCTCGAGGGTGTAATACAAAATTTATATTCACTGAAGGAAGTGAAATTAAAAGGTTTTGCATATTTTGCTCTTTTATTTAGTTTATACGAGTTCCCCGATGTATTCCTCGTATTACACTTTATACAGAATTTGTTTGGCTGTTATGCTAGAGGGCGGAGGCATAAAAATATTTGAGGTTTTGAAATGGGACATGATCCAAAAAAAAGTTTGGGAAAAGTACGTTAGATTAAAGTTTTTTTGGGAGGTACTCAGTTTGTAAAAATCATTAATAAATATACTAAATAAGTAATCATTTCAGATGAAAAGTATTACTACGTAATTCAATTAAATGAAAAGACGAAGCTTTAATATAGTGGAAGGACGTCATAATTAAATTATTACGTAATTCAAGTTTATTTTTGTATTCTGAATCCCTTGTGACATCCTTAGCCGTCCTGGTGCTATTCCTATCCTAATCTATACCTTTTTTGGAGTTAACGATAGCAGCGTATGTTTTGACGGCATCGACGGAATTAATTTTTTGGTGTAAAACAAAATGTACTCACAAATCGCCATCATTGTAAGAATCTACGAATTCGACAGCCTGTCATATATATATATATTGCTATACATATATATTGCTGGACCGTTTGACTCGCATTCTTGAAATCCATAAAGGTCCAAGATGTTTCATACTCGTAGGTAGTTAGTGTTCTTGATTTCTGGCGGGTCAATAGGTCTTTTGAACTAACTCTATAGGACTACAAGTTTCGTTTACTCGGACTAGAAGTTTTTTCCTCAAATGTTCGCCTGTGGCTTTAGTTCGGCGAACCATCATTTTATATAGCTACACTCTGGTTTAAACTAATGTCGTGTTCGTCTCATAAATCTGATGAGTGAATGTGAAAAAAGTGATCTCGCGAAATCCTCACTCGTGTATCCTAAATTGAAAAAAATTATGACCTTTTCAATTATATAATTAATTAATCGAGTCACTTCACGCGTGTGACGCAACGCCATGAGAAACCCCTCCCAACGATTATCATCAATCTCTTTTTTGAGAGTTTGGATGATGGATGGAACTTTATAGGAGCTCTGCTCCCGGAAAATACTCTTGGAATTAATCCGCCATCATCGGGATCCCATTGTAAAATTCAGATAGGTAGGTAGAGAGAGAGAGGCGACAAGCGCATAGGGGAGGAGGAGCACGGATGGAAGCGATTCGTACGGTGGTGGTGTAGCTCAAGTGGGGTGTCTGTCGGGTCGATTCCCGAGAATCCCGTCCCTCTCAATACCCATCGAATAATTCCTTCGAAGGGAAACTCGAACATTCCGATTTGTGAGATGGCGAAATTCAATCGTGAAAATGGGTGGTGAAGAGGTGATTGGGACGCTATCGAGACAGCCAGTTGCACCAACGCATTCAGTACACACATGCGATGGAGATACATTTCCGACGGACTCTATTGGCGTTAGTTTTGTATGGCTCGGAAACTTGGTCGTTGAGGAATGATGAAAAGCGTAG